>CAUYRH010013171.1:0-44278 GCA_963574655.1 Perodicticus potto | reverse complement strand
CCCCTTGGCCATCTGGCATCCACAGTGACATTTAGCAATGAGATGTGTAGCACGTTTTTAATGATGAATTTGTGAACTTAATTGCCTGATCTTGACAGCGTGATGATCAATCCAGAAAAAGAGTTCCAAAATTGCATTGAGGGGTGGTGTGGGTGCTGGTGTCAGTGCATAGCTTCCCAAGGGGAGTATCCCAAGGGCGACTATACAGACAGTCAGCAAATGTAGCACTTTTTCTAGGATGAATTCATGAACTTGATTGTCTGGCTTCATATGCACAATGCTCTACCCAAGAATAAAATAAGGAAATTATAACAAATGCTACAGTATGGATGAAACTTGAAGACATTATGTTAAATAAGCCAGTCACAAAAGGGCAAATATTACATGATTTCACTCATAGGAGGTACTTAGAGTAGTCAAAACTCTAGAGACAGAAAATAGACTGATAATTGCCAGGGTCTAAAGAGTAGAGACTGGAGAATTATTGCTTAGTAGTTACAGAATTTCAGTTCCACAGTATGAAAACAGTCATACAGGAGGATGGTGGTGGCAATGATTGCAATGTATGTTTTTTGTACACCTGAATTGTACACATAAAATGGTTAAGATGATAAATTTTATGTTATGTCTATTTTACCACAATAAAAAGAAATTAGAAAAAAAAAACCCACCTAACTTGATAGGAAACTCCTCCAAATAAAGGTCACAGAGAAATCATAATTGGGAAGAGATGGGCATTTTTCATTTGAATAGAATACTTTCTTCTAGAATTACATATAAATATATAAACAGCTCAAATTTGGCTACAACTTAGATTTTGAAAATCATGATTGCTTTGCCCACTGCAATTAAACAATACAGAGAAAAACGTAAACACATGAATACATTGCAGAAACACTATCAAAAAGCATATAGCAAATCCAGATGAGAAGAGTCATCCATGTATATTAGAGATTACTGAGGTGAAAGAGATAGAAATTTGTATAAAAGTCTAATATATTGTTGATTTCTTTTCTTCATATCTGTATGTGAAAAACATTAATAATGTAATGGAAAGTATTTGTGGAGGGAATAGAAAATGAGGAAACGCTTTAAAATAACATGGAAGAAGCCCAAAAGCCCAACGATACACGAATGGATCAATAAACTTTGGTACATGCATTATTTCTTTTTTAGAAGACCATCCCATTGACCTCCTTGGCTCTAATCAAACTCTCATCTAATTTTTAAGCAATATGAATAGAAAATTGACTTTTCTAAGGTACAATACCCACATATGACAATCCTGTCCTAAAACTTTTGGTACACCCCCCCACTCCCACCCCTACCTCGACCAAACAAAGGCTTGACTCCCAGTCTGGAATTAAAGACCTTCCTGGGCTGGTCCCAATCTCCTGTAATGGAGGACCCATCAGTGTACCAAAGTGAATGACTTGAGGTTTTCCCAATGGTGTCCACCCTGCCCTTTACCTGTTCCTGTGTTGGCTTCTCCCTGGGAATGCCCTTTCCTGAACCATTTCCATCCATCAAATCCCACTCATCCTTTTTGTTCCAGGAGTCCATTTTCTTTCTTTTGTCTGAAATTGCTAAGCTATTGTCTGGGTTTCTCCTTGAGCTCTCACAATATACTGCCTTGATTTTAGCTATTGGTATATTTTATCTTCCCAGTGAACTATAAGCTCCTTGAGAGTAGGGGTGTAAGTTACTGGGAAGGACAATGCACACAGAATCAGAAGCTCTGGAGTCTAGTGGGACCGATCTGCAGGATGGCCTGGGCTTCTTCATTCTTGTTTCAATAAGGATCTTTGAGCACCTGTGCCCTAAGATCCTTGCTAGGTCTACAACCCCATGTGCACATATAAACCATTTAATTTCTCTGGGTGCAACTTTTTCATTTATTGAAAGGATAATAGGTATCTTGTAAAGGGAAATACAGGCACCCTGTAAAGGGAAAGCCTGCAGAAATAGGAAACAATTTGTTTCATATTCTTTATTTTTAGTTCTTAATTATTTAAAAGTTTTCCTGTTGTGACTAAACAATATTCAGGGGATAATAATTACACAGACAGGTAGGAATAAAGTAACCATGTCAAGAATTATTTATCAATTTTCAAGCACTATGATTTCATATTTTATAGTCAGTTTGGGGCTCTTTTACTAGTTGATTTTCTCCATTTTAGTCACCAAAAAAGAAATAATGTTTTACATTTTGGATTGCTTATATTTTACTTAATAGAGTGAAAATTATCAGATATTAACCATATTCCAAGATCCAAAGATAGAGAGAAAATGACAATCAGTTCATGCTCTCAGGAGACTCATAGTCAGGTGGGGACAGAGATAAGGAAACAGAGTCCAGGACGACAGTGTGATGTGTGCTGCAGTGGTGGAGAACACAGGGAGTGAGGGGAGCAGGGGGAGGCGCACTCCTGCCAGAGTACAGGGACGTGTCATGATGTGAGTCTGGAAGGGCAAGCAGGAGCTTCCTACACAGGTTGGTAAGAGAGGAAATTTAAACAACCCCAAAGAATCAGGGTGCATGTGGAAAGGAAAGGTGAATACACACACAAATATAGAGAGATATATACCATGTCCCAGCTAAAATCAGGGCATAGGCTAGCTAACACAAAACACCATTAAGGTTAAGAAAAGTTCTATCACCCATAGTGGTGTGCATGGTATGAGTATGTTTAATTTTTTTTTTTTTTTTTTTTGGTATAGACAGAGTCTCAGTTTATCGCCCTCGGTAGGGTGCCGTGGCATCACACAGCTCACAGCAACCTCTAAATCCTGGGTTTAGGCAATTCTCTTGCTTCAGCCTCCTGAGTAGCTGGGACTACAGGCGTCCACCACAACGCCTGGCTATTTTCTGCAGTTTGGCCAGGGCAGGGTTTGAACCCACCACCCTCAGTATATGAGGCTGGCGCCTTACTCAGAGAGCCACAGGCGCCACCTAGAGTGTGTTTAGTGTTTTAAAAATGTCTAAAACTTTATCCCAGCCTGAAATGTCCACTACATGTAATAAAATGTTCTAGATGTTATGACCAGATTCTGGGTTTAGGAAGGCTAACGTGTTCTACAAGATTAGGCTACAAACACAATTTTCTGAACTATATCCCATATGAGAAGTTAAAAAAATAAATGGAAAAAGAAGAGAGAGAGAGAATTGACACTTCTAAACAGAAGCTGTGAGTGGAGATGCTTTCCGTGTGGCTTGTATTTGCTAGGTTGGCATTTCCCTCCAAGGAATTCCCTTCTGAGGATGGAATTCCCCCCAGCTAGCTTCCCTGTTTCCCATTTCCACCTAACATGATTACTCAGTGGACTTCCCACTCCTTTTCCTTAGGCCTTTGCAGAAGAACTCCCTGATTACATACCTCCCACACTTGTCCTTTTTATGGAAATCTGCTCCGCTGCTCTGCAAGAGTTTTATACATTCCACATTACTAGAAAGACAGGGAAAATACCATTAAGATGAAGGAGATTAACATTAAAAAAAAAAAGATGGAAGACATTGAATACTGGGCTATCTAGAGAAAGAGTTGTTTTCTGCATAATATAAGACGAAATAATTCCAGGTTTAAATTCTAACAAAAAAACAGCCTGAACATATTAACGCCCCATTGTAAGGATCTAAAGTTCCCAAAGATCCTCTTTCAAAGCTAATAAGTCAATATAATAAAGAAGTTGGTGGAATATTTTCATTCCATGACTATGGAATTTAGTGAATGTAATCAACCTTCCAGTGATGGTTTTGTTTATCCTAAAATTCTTTTTCAAAACCATCAAGAGTTTATGAAACAACCACTTAAACCTATAATAGTTACATGTCACCTTTAAGCAATGAGCCAGAGTGGATGAGTGTTACCTTTTATCACAGCAGAATGAATTCACCATGATAAGCACTTTCAACCCAGATACTCCTTAATGGGAAATCAAACAGCTGCATTTCCCTGTTTTTGTAATCTAAGTAAAAAAGTGTGCTGAACAAAGGCTGAAAATGATTTAATGGAGTACAGTGATCTTGCACAGCTTCTTTGTTATTCGCAGAAGCAATAAATCATACTTAGCAGAGAGAGAAGGACCCACTGAAGTGCATTTCCTTTTGAAGAGCATGTAGCTAAACATTAATCCTAATAGGAGTTTCAGGCAAGAATCAGAAATGGTGTGTTGCCACTTTCTGCACAGGTCTGATATTTTTCAAAATGTGGGCATAAAAAGAGACAATCATCCATCATTGTTCTAAACTTAGGGCACTAAGAAGTGGCTTGGAACTTATTGTTTTATAATTTAAATAAGAAAAGTGATCCCAATGATAAACCCGAGCAGGGCTCTCCCCACTTGACGTCCACCCTTTATAGCCACCATTCTCAGGGAGCTATTTTAGTCACACAGTGGAAGAACTTTTAAGGACATCTACGTGTTGATGTAGCATGTGCATTGATAACACCTGTCTCTTCCTGATTGATGCCAAAGGTTCAAATGAAGTGGCAGATCCAAGTTGCATGGTTCATGAAGCTCAAACAATTTGGGGGCCAGCATGGGGGGAAGGGGAGCTCTTTAAAAATAATACAAAATTATTAACACAAAACTAGTTATAAGACTTTTTAGAAGGGACCCATCTAAATGAGGAGCCCCATAGCATCACCATTAATCTGCCTCTGACAAACATATGTAATGTCTTTGGTAATACACAAATGGAGAAGCATTGCTGTTCCTTAAGGACCAGGAAATTGAATATACCTGACCCAAACAAGGTCATCCAACAGATGCCATGTTTGGTCCATGTGTGGTCACATATATCAACAATGCACTGATCAGAGCTTCAGTGTAATCGCCAGTATGAAAAAAGAGAGTGACTGATGAAAAATTATCTTTACAACTCAAAAAAAAAAAAAGGCAAGGATTAGATAACTTCTTGCCTATCTTTTTGGTTTTCTGGACGTTTGTTCACATTTAATCATTATGAAGACTTAAAAAATCAGATTTGAAATAAGGATGAAAATGTCTATAAATGAATGTTAATTAATCCAATCTTGGATTCTCTTGATCATCATCCACCTATCAGCAACAAAAGAGGAAAATCAGGAACAAATTTCAAATTATTTTCCTTTGGTGGAAAGATTCCTGATACATGGATATTCTATAGCCTGAAAAAAATCTATAATAAAAAATAGAAAGGAAAAAGAGAGAGAGAGAGAAAAGAAAAACTATTTGCTATATAAGATAGGCTAACACTTTTACTTTGGAAGAACAAAATGCAAGTAATGTGAAAATGTAATATAGTTTTAGTTGGTAGAAATTACTCTTACCCATTTGACTAAGGAAATTGCATTTGATTTATAGACAACTGAAATCAATAAAGATGAATTAGTAATTAAGTTGTGAAATAACTAGAATTGCTAACTACTTACCCTCCTGCAGCAGCAGCATGAAGGCACGTTCTTCCAAATTTATCTGGGGTGTCTATTTCAAAGCCTGCAGACAGCACGTGCTCATTACTAAACAAGGATACTATGCTATACTTTTGTCCTAGTTAAACCACAAGAAACATTGCAGAGACAGAAAAATCAGTTAGTAGAAAAACCAGAACGCAAGCAATTGTAGTCAGAAAGAGGTTGTCATGGAAACGAATGATAACTGCTCAAGCTTGGCAATTTTATAGGCAGAACCGTGAAGTCAGGAAGGATTTATTTTCACATTCAGCCCTGGGTGAATCACAGCCCCATTTTTCAATCCCGGGATAGAAATTTATGAAACCAATTTGAGATAAGTAGGGCAGTAGGCAGACAGACAGAGCACATAGAGAAGACATGGAAAGCAAAGCAGGAATTCTTACATGCTGGAATAGGTATTTTCTTAAGAGTACTGCAATCTTTTGGTTGGTTTAATATTTAGGAAACATGCATGCATGCGAGGATTATTTTTAAACATGCCAACAGCAGTGAAAGCAGAATCAACCATAGGCAAAGTATTTAAAGGCAAAAAAATGCCTCGGGGATATCTGATGAATTAATTCAGAAACAATCTTTGCCTTGCAGACCTCTACCTCTTTTGAAAGCCCAGGAACTTCTTAATATACGTAAGTTGGTAAAAGGAGTGATAAGAAAGATTAGCAAAGCTCCAAACCAGAAAGGATTTCTTGGCTCCAAATAGTCTCACATAAAAACAAAACAAAAAAACCTAAACCTAGTTAGAAAGATCAGCTATAGTGATTTTTTCAATGCCCAGGGAATGGATAGGAAACATGACATTTCTATCATCAAGTGTAGGGGACTGGACCTTTTCCTTTGGGTAAAAAACATTAAATGATAAATTGACATTTTAAGTTTTAAGATGCTTTCTTCTTCTGTGACTTAAACTTCCTAGAAGCTCTGGTCATCCCTACCTCTTTCCTACCCTGGATGGATCACCTCAAGCCTTAACTTGAAAAACAGACCAGACGCTCATTCCTGGGCGGGAGTACTGACACTCAAACAGCTTCCACACCAAGGACCGCAGGGAGCTGCCACATGCAGTGAGCTGTGGAACACGACTTTTCCTGCCATGTCAGGGATGACACGAAGCACAGGCAGCCACTCACTCGGATCAGACACCTGAAACCATGTCACTCGTGTACAGGACACATGAAGCCTCATCTTTGGTAACGGATTTACTTACCCGATGATAACAACTTTCTGCAGCAGTCGGAGTGAGCATTTAGGGCGGCTAAATGTAAGGGAAACATGCTATGGATTCCACACCTGAGGAGGGAAAAAGAGAGCAGCTCCTGGTAACAGATCTGAAGATCCAAGCAGGACAATCACCTTCCTGCAAATTCACTAATGACAATCAACACCACCTCGCACAGACACTCCTGGCTGAAATAAGTTTGTAATTCTCTCATCTAATAAATAATTATAAAATAATTTTCCATCTTAAAATAATAAATGGCTGAATCTAAACCAGCCCATAACCATAAGAATGTATATTTTTAAAGAAAATCTGTTTTGCCCCCTGGCTTAAGAATCACACGTCTCATTCATTGATTCATTTAGTCATCGCTTTCAAAGATTCTACGCTGATTGCTGGAGACAGCAGGGCTGAGCAAGACAGGCTGCATTTGAAGAGAGGCTTGTTTCATTCCTTGATTTGATAAACATCCACTTAGTATTGATGTATCAAATGCCAAGCACTTTGCTGAGTTTATAATGGTTGTATTAGTGAAAATAACATTTTGGATGCGAACCAAAACTAATGTTTACCTTTTGCAGGTGAAACCTTGTCTTCCTAATAGACTTTTATGTTGCATATTAACTCACATCATAATACCAGCCACAAAAAGAGAGGAGTAATAAATGTTAGTTTGCATACATTTCATAAACCTAGAACTATTAAAGAAAGAATCTAGAAAAGGACTTTTTAGACCAACTCCCACTACAACACAGTCCCCAGGATGATCCCTTAAGGGACAGGCAGGTTTCTGATGGCAGCACTTTCTGCCATGGGAATGAAATCCTCCTCTTCTCTCCTACTATCTTTCCTCAAATGAGAACCCAAAGCCTCCTGCTGACTTGTAGACCCCAACAAACAGCATCATCAGGCGGTTTCTGTGTACTTATAAGCGTTTATAATTAGTGGTCATTTCTCATAACATTGCATTTTAGTCAAATAATACATTGCAGGTTTTTAAAATTCTCTACATAAACAGAAGCAAGTATGGAACTATGTCTATTTACACCCTGTATACATTTATAAGGATAATGTTTATCACACTCAACATTAGCCAATTATTTTATTGTTTTCACTGCTATTTATAAACCGGAGAAGATAAGAGATAGAACTACTCTTAATTTAATATATCTAGTAGAAATTGTTTGATACATATTTTTTATTCCACAGTTACATCCTTTCTCCAATTAATGTTTGAACATTAATTGTTCAACTTTCTTCTTTGGCAGAAATGACCCATTTTCAGACTCCACACTTCATAAAGAAACACATGGTTGGAACTGATTAGTCTCTAGACACCTGAATTTTATCTGCCCCCTCAAAGGTTCCTATGTGTGTGCGAATGTGTGAAAGCATATACATAATTCACAGCTATGTTGCGGTATTCAGTGTTTCTGAGTCTGTCAGTAATCAACCACCACTCTCTCTCTAAGATAGCTAATTTTTATTTATTAGTGTTTTTGTTCAGTCTTCCCTATTTTCTTTTCCCTATATGGATATTTCCAACCCAGTGTATATAAGAGCTAGCATCCATCAAGAGATGCAATTTGCCCGTCTTCTGGGCAGCGTCATGCAGAGGAGAACTGCTTGTAATTGCCCCTCTCATCATTTACCAAAAAAATTCTGGAAAGCAATTGCATCAGTGACAACCTTGATGCTTAGGAAAAGCAGAAGGAGTTGGGGGATGGGAGAGAAGCTTTTCTACTTATGCTATTATTTATATTGTTCTCTCTTAACGCGAGAGAAACATGCAGTTTTTTTTAAAAAAATGTATAACATGAAACCTCTTTACTAAATGGCACTTGAGGCTAATGTGCTTTTTACCTAACCATTTTATTTGTTTTGAGGAATTATGGCAAAAATATATGATTAAATATTTCTAGATATTTGGAAGAGGAAAGTAGATGAATTATTTTCTAGGATGGTTCCTGAAAGAATGTGCCTAGAATCAGGGACCGAATTTCCCAAGATTTCCCTGAGCTTTCTCCATTCTTTAAATATAGATCTGCACACACACACACACTCACACTCATATACACACATAAATATGTAACATGCGGTTTGTGAATATACATAAATATGTGTCTTTATATAAAATGATTACAAGCAAATGAATTAGGGAAAACAGCATCAAGCTCTATAAGAAACCAATGTAAAAAAACAAAAAATATAAGTGATAGCATAACAGCAACAGTATCATAATATATTCTATAAACTTCACTGTCAATATTTCTGATCAGTCTTGCCACTTAACACCTCATCTTTAGATAATTTACCACACTCAACACTAGCTAATTATTTTATTGTTTTCACTGCTACTTATAAACCTGAGAAGAAATAGAACTACTCTTAATTTAATATATCTAGTAGAAATTCTATTTGATACATATTTTTTTATTCCACAGTTAATAAAAAGTCACCACCTTTTAAAAACATATTAGTGTAGCCTTCAGTACTATTGGCATTTGAAATTGAATATGAAACTATAGTTCAAATAGTAAAACAAAGTATCAAGTCAAGATTGGAAAAAAGAAGAAAAAAGAAAGAAAAGTAGAATTCAGCATTTTTGAATCACTTCAGAAATGATTCATGCATTTCAAAATAAAATTACTCCTCTATTGTTATAAAATAAGAGTGCTTATAGAGGAAAGATTATAAAACCGTTGGGAGAAAAATTAGGACGTGGTTGGCTTAGTCAAATAATACCATTATTTCATCAGGTATACATCAAGGAAGACCAAGAATAAAGATGCCAAATCATTCTAAGTTACCAACGCATAAGTTATAGGAAAGAAGGAAATGATTCCAGTTAAATTGCTACATTTATTTGATCAGTCATTAAATTAATAGAACACATCTGTATTAGCTATTTCTAATTTAGCTGTTAGCTGGCACATCCTACCCAGTTATTTCAGAATAAATGAGGTCTGAAGGACTGTTTTACAGAGAGCTATCAGAGGTGAAGACAGGGGCTTTGTATCATTAGAAAGTTGGTTCGTTTAAGCTTTGCTGTTGGTACCAGGGAGCCATAGCTGCCTTTCTTACACCCGGTATTTTCTAGAGCCTGCCCTTTAGTCCAGGGGCAAAGAACACTGTGCCTATGGAGATGGGGTCAGAAACTCTGGCGTTGATCCTAGTTTTGCCACCTGCTATTTATTTGTTCTTTGGCAAGTACATAATGGTTTCCTGATCAGGACAATAAGATATTTACAGTGTCTGTATCATAGAGCAATTGGAAGGATTCATTGAGATAAGGTATACAAAGTACCAAAACAGAGTGTTTGACACATGGGGAGCCTTTACCGTGCATGTTAGGATTATTATTCCTCTTGAAATTATTATTAGTTTAATGGGTAATCAGTAGTCTGTGAGTTTTGAAGTTGTAACCAGGTTGTGGTACCTTAAAAATCAGGTGTGTGATTCTTTAAAAGCCAAGATCAACTAACTTTGCCATTAATCTTTTTATCCTTACAACTCTCACACCTGCCTTACAACTCTTCTAAGGAAGTGAGATTGGTTTAGTTTTGCTGAGTGAGGCAAAAAATACTCCCTAAATTTAGAATAGGACAATTTTATGATTAATACCCAAATGAAGAAGTCCATTTCTTATGAATTTTACCTATGCCATTCCAAGTATTTATTATGCACCCTTAAGTTAGAGGCATTTGTGTATAGCTGATAACCATGGGAAGTGGTCCTTGCTATTTGCAACCTGAGGACATTTTTAGTGGATCTTTCTGAATTAAGTCCAAAGACTCTAACGTGCCCTGTAAGGCCCAATCTGAACATGACTGTTCCCTAATCTATGTGTTTTCTAGAATCTCAGGGAACTCCTTTCCATTCTTTCTAAGAGCCTGTCCTGCTTGGGGCTTTGGCACATTCTGGCTCCTCCACTCTCTCTTCTCTTTCTCCACTGCTTCTCAGGATGCTTCACAAGCTGGTCAGTGCATCCTGGGGATCTCTGGAAATGTCTTGGGCTCTCCAGGTGTTCTCTGCGAGAACTGCTAAACAATTGGTGTGAAGGCACTGGGGGCTCCTCTGAAAGATCACTTTATCACCATGAGCCCATGTTTGGATTTAGGCTCACAGTGGTGCTGGTGTGGCCTTGGCGTGGGCCATTGAGGAAAGAATAAAAGTGGACTCAGCAGATGAGTGCATTGCCTGAACCTGAGGAGGGCCAGTAATAACGCAGTTCCTGAACCTTTCGTGGAGCAGAGCTTGGCAGCAGTCTGAATACGGCCTCTATGCGGGGGGACAATTCCGTTCCAAATTTCCAAATTCAACTTTGTTTAAACTGCTGCAAAACCCTCCACTTTGCAGCATATTCATGTATTGATCTTGGCAGAGTCACCACCTTAGCCACCAGAACCTTAACCCCACACAAATTGTGATTTAACTTTGGCAAAATGTGAACTAGCCCATCATTGGTTACATAAAGAGGAAGCAAGCCCCATGCTCAGGAGCTGAGGTTCCAGACCCAGCTGGCCAAGGACAGAGTCCCATCTAGACCCCAAACTATCCCTACGACTGTGAGGTCTCCTGTGCCTCAGTTGCTTCACCACTAAAATGGGAATAATCATGGCACTTGCCCCATGAAGCTGCTGTGACAGTTAATGCAGCATAACCCCCCAGGGCAGTGCCTAGCACAGGTAACCACTTAGTGTTTGCTTTTAAACCCTGATGTTAACATGAATGGAGTTGGTTTCTCTTTGCATGTATTTTGTAATTTTTAAATTTACTGATATGTTAGTGTCAAAAGCCTAAGTAGTTTATATTTAGTCTTATGTTTACATATATTCAAGTAACATTATAATAAAAATAAGCCTGTGCCGAGGATCTGAAAGATTCTCACTACTACGTCCTGCTACTCCTCCTTCAGTCTTAGCCATTGCTTCTCACAGCCCTGGCCGTGCCAGATAGGCTTCCATGTCCCAGATATGCTTTCCCACATCCCGGTGGTATCCATTGATTGCTCTGGCATCACACATAGAGTGCATGATTATAACAACTTGTTTAAATCTTGTCCCCAATGGATTATAAATTCCTTGAGGGGAGGGATCTCTGAGATCCCAGAACATGGCTTGATAGGTAACACTTAGCAAGCCCCCAACAAGTATTTAATGAATGAATGAATGAATGTCAGAGCCAGTCATCTGCATAACCAGAGTATCCCTAATTCTGCTGCAGTTGAGACAGAAAAGGAACCGAGAACATAACTGAGAAGATGGAAGACAAATTAAAACCCTGGAGACAAGCGCCTCAAACTAACAAAGTTCGAGAAGAAAAACTAAAAGGGCTTCGATATCATATAAAGTTGTATGCGCAGTGGTTCAAACTGCAGGAAATGCTCTGATTGAAAGTTCAGAGAAGTAAAAAGAATAGCAAAGAACATCCTAACCAAGACCTTACATCAGATTCAAGCAAATTCACAAGAAGGTAAGACAAAACTTATTCTATAGAAATTTTTTAAATACATTTGGCCATATTTTTTATGAATGGAGTTATTTTCATAAATGCTATTTGTTTGTTTACTTATTTATAGAGGGAAAGGTCTATTTTTCTCTTCTTTAATAAACCTATCAGGAACCCAGACAACTGGGATTTTCCAAGGGGCTTTTGGCAAATTTAATCTTTTCTAATTTCTCTCCTCTTCATTTTGAGATTTTCCCCTAACGTGGTTTCCTTTCTCCCATACATACAAACACACAAGCATGTGTATACACACACACACACACACAATCACTGCCTTAATGAACCACTGCCACTGCAGGTAGCAAATCTTATCTCCAGATGTGTTGTGATAAAAGAAAACAGATGTGGCTTTTTGAGACTGGGACAAGGTTTCCCTCTTCTATGCCCAGACGCAGCATGGACAATGGAAGGAAGGGCTACTTGAACAACGACATTTCTAAGGTGCTTTTGCTGTAGGATGTGTGTTAGCATAAATTGAAGGAAAAAATAATTACAAGGAAATAAAATTCATGCTTTTAATTAAATAGATTTGGGAGGAAATTTTAAGGAAATATTGGGTCCAGTTTATTTGTATCCCTAAAATGCATTCCAGTTGGGAAAAAAATCAGAAAATCATGGTAGTTTGGCTAAAATTCCCCAAGTAACCCAGACTTGAAAGAAAAATGCCCCTGAAAATATTAACTCATCACAGGTAAAGTTGGTTTGTACCTAGAGGTGTTACTTATGTTTAATTAACACTGAGCATTTACAAGCTCTCTTTGGGCAACCACGATCCGGTTGGGAACTCCAGAACTGGTAAGAGCCTCCTGAATCCTAGTGCGCAGCTTTTCCCACAAAACTGAGCTGCTTCTTTTAACTTACAACATCTCAATCAAAAAGTTCTTTTGGCTTAAAACAGATGCCTTTCCCTTCTGAAAAGAGACACCCCACTGCTAATTCTCTTCCGTGCCCACTCTCCGCCTCATCCTTCTTCGAAGACCTCATCTGTTCTTCCCCGGGTGTTTGCAAGAGGCTGGCAAGCATGTTTCTTGTCTGGACTGCCCTGATATGTCTGGATATGACTCCAATATGTCTGGACTTGTATCAGAGCGATCTTTCTTACACACAGATGGGATTATTAGGCACAACCTACTCTACACCCACTTAGAATTCTTTAATAGCTTCCAAATGCCTCAGACTAGAATCCAGTTCCTTAACAGGACTTGCAAGGTCCTTGGAGATGTGGCTCTTCCTGCCTTTCCACCCCATTTCTTCCCCTAGCCCCTACCCCGATACCTGAGATGATCCAGCTTTAGAAAACTGCTTTCAACACGTTCACGTGTTTGTGTTTTTACAAAGACAATTCTCTCTTCTTGGAATGTCCTTTATAAAAATGGTTGCTTTTTCTTGGAATGTCTTTCCTTGCTTCCCCTTCTCTTTCTTCCTCACAATTCTTCCCTCCTGGCAAACTCCTATGCAAGCTTCATTTTGCTAAAATGTCATCCTGGTTCCCACAGTCTGGTCTAAACCTCCTTTGTAACAAACCTCACAACTTTGTAGTCATTTGCTTTTGTTCTTATCTCAACCACTAAACTGGGAGTGCAGGAAGTCCCCGGAAACCAGGCCAACTTAATGTTGAACTGATGAAAGTAAACCATCACATACGACCAACCTACCAGCGCATGCCATACAATTCACTTCAAGCCCAGAACACCTGGCTCTCACGATCCCAGTAGGACTTCCCTGGACCTTTTACATTTTGTCTCATTCTCAAGCAAGATTTTCATTTCTGGTGTGCAACATTTGACAAACAAAACAGAATTCCTCAGATACACTGCCCTCCTATTGTTCTTCTCTTAAAAATTCAGTCATTATTACCCCACAGTCTTTGTCACTAAGGCCAAACACTTTATTCAGGCATTCAAGGCCTTCTTTATTACTTACCTATTAGTAAGTAATAAAATGATAGTTAACATGTAGCTTACTAGGTGCCAGCCATTGTTCAAAGAGCTTTTAACATGGATTATCTTTGTAATAACCTTAGCAGATGTACGTGTTTATATAACTCATACACATCTTACCATATAATGGAGACCTTTAAGAGTAATTAAGACACTGAATCCTCATAACAAACCTATACATAGATACTATTATTACTCCCATTTTTCCAGTGTGGAAACCAAAGCAAAGAGGGGTTAAGCAACAGGCTCAAAGTCACACAGCTCACAAGCAAGACAGCTTGGACTGGAGATTGGGAAGTGCCCCCAAAGCTGGCTCCCCACCATCCCAGGATGCTGCTCCCGGGCCCCCACAGCATCCTCACATATAGACCCTCCACTCTGTCAGGCCCAGCTCTTCCCCCACGTGCAGGCTTTCCCTCTTTTTTCCCTGTTTTCTTCCTCGGTTGAGATGACTACCACCCTCTGCTCTACACAAACAATTCTTATCCTCTAAGGCCTACCTAAAACTTTTTTCCTTGAAGCCTTTTCAGAAAAACTTTGGCCACCTTAGAGCTCTCTCCTGCCCGTCTATAATATACGGCATGTATTGTGTACACCGAACACGTTACCACTTAAGTCCTGTTTCATTCAGAACTTTATCTTTCGTGGTTCTTTGTCCTAAGTGGGCCGTGGGCCCCCAACAAAATTTTAAGCTCTTTGAAGATACCAAGATATTTATTTTGAAGCCCCCTTGGCACCAAGCCTTGTGACAGGCTCAAATAGGTGCTTTATATATTTTTGCTGAATTGAAGTATAAAATGGAGTCAGTTTCCCCTTCCCTGTGTAGCAGATCTACTCAATCATGCCGTGAACAACCATATCATTAAAACTGAGCAAGCACTCTAAATCAATTCTGAATTTGCCCAATTATGTTTTATTTTTCCTGTTTAACAAATGGTAAGCTTTGGAAAGAACAGAAAAATATTAGCAGAGTTAGGAATAAACTTCGAGTTTCTTTAATTAAAACCACCAGAATGGGCCACGTTTGGATTTAGCCAAAAAATAAAATCAGTTGTTCTTTGCATTTATCATTAAAAGTCACTTAATTTATTTCAAATTTAATTTGTGTTGGTATAATGGAACAGGTCCACCCTAACCTGGATAAATGGGAACTATCTACTGCACGGCAGAATCCCGTTAGCAGGATTCCCACGTGTAGCAATTATTCTCTCATATTTTTGCAGTAACCTACTTGGCTGTGTCAGCTCCGCTGGTTATTAAGGTGTTAATCAAAAGCTCATGACCGTATCTTGCAGCCACGTGAAGAGGAGTGTTGCCATCTTTATCCACACAGTCAATTTCACCTCCTGAAAGAGACATTTTAATAAAAATAACACAAAGATTCAGCTTGATTAAGATACTACATTCTATGTTAATCCCTCATGTAGACCAAATGTTGACTTCTTTTCTACTCCAGTGTCAATCTCTGTTCTTTAGGGGACAAGTTACCAACGGCAGTAGTATTATATCTGCATGGGGAGAAGACAGTTAGAAATGCTTTCAAAAGACCTCTCTATATTGTCCTATTTACAGTTCTAAAATCTTACAACTAGATTCTGAATGAACAATGTAATCAAATCTCATAAAATATCATTCTGAAGACATATAAAATTTTAATCTTACCTGTTGAATTAAAGACCCATGTAAACCTCACGTAAAAGCTCAAGAACCAAAGGGGATGGAGTTCAGGAAAAGATTTTACATAGTTTGATTATCTAGCTTAAAATCTGATGAGAAAAATGGTAAAAGCATAAACTATAAACTGAAAATGCCTATATTTATAAAAACTATGAGATTAATCAATTGTGATAATTTTAATAATATAGTATTTCCATCCTGTTTCATTTTGCATTCTTTCCTCCCAACTTCTTATTTTACTACATTTCTTTCTTTCATTCTTCTTTTCATGTGTGTGTGCTGGTAGATATGATTGATCTATTTGTTCAATTATCTGAGGAACCTTTTAAAGATAACATCATGATGTTTCACCCCTATGCATGTTTCTCCTAAGAACACAGCCATTCTTTTTTTTGAGACAGAGTCTCACTATGTTGCCCTGGATAGAGTGCCATGGCATCACAGTTCAAAGCAACCTCAAACTCTTAAGTGATTCTCTCTTTTTTTTTTTTTAAAGACATTGATACTCTACATTTAATAAGTTTCGCCAGTACCCTACTAAGATGCACCGTAGGTGTGCCCTCCCTCCACCCATCCTCCCCCTCCCCTCCCCTCCCTTTCCCTTTTCCCTGTATTCTTGTGCTATAACTGGGTTTTAGCCTTCATATGAAAGCTATAAATTAGCTCTATATTAGAGCTGAGTACATTGGATACTTTTTCTTCCATTCTTGAGATACTTTGCTAAGAAGAATATGTTCCAGCTCCATCCATGTAAACACGAAAGAGGTAAAGGCTCCATCTTTCTTTAAGGTTGCATAATATTCCATGGTGCATCTTAGTAGGGTACTGGTGAAACTTATTAAATGTAGAGTATCAATGTCTTTATATAGTGATTAAGAAAATGCTGAGGGCTCTCTCTCACAGTACGATCAAAATGTTTCTGATTGTATATGAAGCACATTCTTCCCTATGATTGCACCAATGTACACAATTATGATTTAATAAAATTATTAAAAAAAAAAAAAAGAAGTAGTACAATAGTCAAAGGTTGACTGCCCTGCAGCCTTAATTAAGGAACAAGGTTAAATTTTGACCAATAGATGGCACCAGTGCATGGGTTTGGTAGCCTACTCAGGGAAGTCCCAACTAAGGGCTCAGAACTGTAGCAGCCTATGTCAAGTTCAGAGAGGAGGGAAAGAAAGTGGGCCATCATTTTGCTTCTGAGTAAGATGATGTTCCCCTGTCAGCTTCATAGCTAAGCTGGGAAGCTGACAAGTGCGGAAATAGTGGTAGTTCTACCAAGAGTTACTTTAAGAAGACCTGTGAATGTTTTCTCCTTCAACATTTTCTAAGCTCTTCCTTTGGGCCCCACAGTATTCTCTGCAATGAAGTCATACGGGAATACAAAACACAGCCCTGTCTTACTGCACAGGAAGGAGGAACATGCCTTGGCAGGGGAGGCACTGGCTGCATGGAGGTACCCAACCCAGAGTTGGGGGTCTGAGGAGGTTCCCCACAGGAGGGTGTCTGAGCTGCTTCTTTTGGGTACATGGGCACTTATCAGGCATGCAAAAGTGAAAAGGCATTCCCGACAGAGATTTAAAGTCATAGGGTGTCCCGAGGCATGCCACGTTCAAGGTTAGGCAGTGTACGCTTCAGGTGTTGAGAGATGAGTCTGGTGACAGCCAAAAACCAGACGATTAGAAGGTCTAGAATATGAAGTCAAAGACTTGATTTGTGAATACCTAGCACTGCGTGTGTATGCACATGTATTTTTCTGGGTAGCAACGGCATAGATTCTCAAGGGGATCTGTGACAAAAAATAAAATCCAACTACTGGTGAGGCAAGGGTTTGATGGGTGGTCAGTGTGGAGGATGAATTGCAAGGGACATGCTGGGGACCGGAAAATTAGTTGAAGAGTAATTGGGGCAGGGGATTGAGGAGATACAATTGATATGACTTAGGAGCCCCCTCCTCAATGCATACAGACATCTCTGAGGCTCAGATGTGGCTGTACAGCTCACCTTCCCTCCAACCCCCATCCCTACTCCCAACATTCAAGCTGCTCTTTGGGGACCTTTTTGTTCCCTTCCTAAGCTGTCCTTGAAAATTAATCAAGTCTGATTTCACAAGTTCATGAAGGGTTCCTGGCCCTATTCTGGGCCTCCAGTCCTATAACCACATGGAGAAAAATCGGTCAACTGACCTCGGGTAGAGCAATGAATTGGCCTTGAGCTGATCTCTGACCCTCTGCCCATGGCTTCACAACATGGGTAGAGTTCAGTTAGGAAATCAGCACAGTTCCAAGAAAAAGGCAAACATCTAGTTTATTTTCCCCCTGATTCATCTTATGCCAACATACCGACTTCCATGGACGGTAGGCAAAATGGTGGGGGACCCCAGAGCAGACTGATTCTGTAGATGCCCCCTTCCCTTCCTACAAGACCTATCAGAAGGCCACCCCAGCTTTTATTGGATCTGGTATTGGTATTTCTGGAGGTGAAGTCAGAAGGTAGGGTTTCCATGGGAAGATGGGACTACATGGGCCCCTGGGAAGGCTATGGAGTCAAAGGACCCTGAAGAGTGACTGCTTCCTCCTGCCAGGGCATTCCCTGTCCTGCTCTGCTTCCTGGGAGCATCAGAAAGCAGGTCTTCCTTCCTCTAACTGCTCCTGGGGCCCTCCCACTGTCAACACAACAGCAGCCCAGACAGTGAGATGTCAGAGGCCTGGGCTCACAGGCCAGTCAGGGGAGCCAGGGTGAGCTGGGCAGCTTGAGGATCCAATTTCAGTCCAGAAAGCTGTGTCTGAAGACTCCTGGCTGATTGATGCCCATGGAAACCTGCCAGGCATGCTGAACCTCGATCATACTCTGGTTGTTTCAGTTTGGACAGGTCAGGGGCAGGGAAGGGGCATGAGCTGTGGCCCTGTATGGGGAGGACCCTGGTACCCTAACACATCCTTCTGACCCCTTGTTATCTGCCTCTTCTTTCTCTTCTTCTTCCTCCCTCTCTTCTTCCTCCTCCTCCTCTTCCTCGTCCTCTTCACTGTCTGAGTCCTCATAGAGGTTGATGGTTGCCTGGATGGGGAAGTTACGCAGTAAAATCTCCCCAGCACTGTACAGGTAATCAAAGGAGCGGGATTTAGGCCAGAAGAGCCTGTGGACAGAGAAGAAACAAGCACCTAACTTAGACAGGTCTCATAGGTGCAGAAGGGCCAGTAGGGCCAAGAAGGAAGCCAGAAAGCAAAACCCTTTTCTTAGCTGTAGTAATGGGGTCAGAGAGAAAAGAAGAAAGAGAGCTTTGTAACTGAACCTTTTTAATTGTTACAAAATAGCCCCAGGCAGGTAAGGCAACCACTGGAGGACCTACAGCTGTGAGGGGCACCAGCCCAGCATCTGCCAATTCTGGGCCTGACACACCCACCCACAGCCCATCTCCCTGCCCACCCCCAGGAGGCTTCCAGCCCTGCATTCTTTCTGAGGTTTCTTTTTTTTTTTGCTCCCTCTTTTTGTTTTTGGCCAGATCCTTTGAGCCACAGGCGCCATCCATCTTTTTTTTTTTTTTTTTTTTTTTTTTGAGCCGGAGTCTCTCTCTGTCACCAGGGCTAAAGTGCTGCTGTGGCCTCAGCCTAGCTCACAGTAACCTCAGACTCCTAGGTTCAAGCTAATCTCCTGCCTAAGCCTCCCAAGTAGCTGGGACTACAGGTTCACACTATAGTGCCTGGCTACTTTTTTTTATTTTTAACAGAGATGGGGTCACTCTCTTGCTCAGGCTGGTCTTGAACTCGTAAACTCAAGCCATCCTCCTGCCTCAACCTGCCAGAGTTCTAGGATTCTAAGTGTGAGCTGCTGTGCCTGGCCGACTAGCCATGCATTCTTTAGCCCTGTGGTCCCCATTGCTTTCTCCCAAGGATCCTTCACTGTCCCATCCACATGGTCTCCTTCTTGGGGGTCGTTCCAAGGAAAGCAACCTTGGCTGAGTCCC
Organism: Perodicticus potto; assembly: GCA_963574655.1. Lineage (NCBI taxonomy): Eukaryota > Metazoa > Chordata > Mammalia > Primates > Lorisidae > Perodicticus > Perodicticus potto. Next base: position 24,514 of record CAUYRH010013171.1, on the reverse strand, counting down.
TCAACCTCTCTGGGCTTCAATTGTCTTCTCTGTAAAACAGTAATCACAGAACTGCCTCCCTTCTCCTGCTCCATGAGACTGATGAGGATCCAAAGACCTAATGGATTATGTCAAGTTTGGAGCTTGGTGCCAGAAACTTACCTGACAGGGTGATGGAACTCAGAGTTAGCTTTGGTGACCTCAGCGGCTGTTGCTCCACCAGTGGCCTGTCCAAAGCAAAAGCTAGTATGTGGCTCAAAGTACATGGCCAGATAACTGCCTCCCCCACATCAGAGGTCAGAAATCCACAGGCGAGACAATATAAAAGATACTTTAGAGATCTCTGGGGTCCAGCTGCCCCACAACACCCACCCCACAACAGGGGCGTCTATTTTGGTCCTGGTTAAAAAACAAGTGGACAGAGTCCTGGGGGTTGTTTGTTTCCTGCCCCTGTTCCAACACCTGTTTGGAGGCTGTCCAGGGGACAGAGTGCTACTGGAGCAGCAGAGATTCAGGGAGGGAGGTGGGAGAGCCTTGGGGCAAGGTGCCAGGAGACTGAGACTCAAGCACCAGTGCTGCCACACGCTGGCTGTGGGGCCCAGATCCCTTCCCCACTCCCAGCTTCAATCTTGTCATCTTTCCACTTGCCACGGAAACCTCAGCTGTCCCCTCCTCGCAGAGGTGTTGTGGGGATCTCATGTTAGCAATGCTGTGACGATGCTTCCCCAGCTCTGCAGCCCTGGACTGAGGCCAGGGCCTCTCTGGGAAGGGACCAAGACAGTGTGCACGCGCGTGACTGCATGTGCATGTGAATTATGTGTCACATGGGTCCGAACTCACCAAATCCACCAGCTTCCTCACCTGCCTTGGAGGGTCATTTGTGGAGGACAGCCAAGGCCTCCAATGACAAACTCTTCTAGGACAAAGAGGAGATTAATCAGTGGAGGGAGAAACTGAAATGTGGGCTCCCTGAGATAATAAAAGAGTGCTCCCAAAAGCTTTGGTCAGGTGCCATCTGCTTCAGGAAGCCTTTCCTAAGGCCCCTGAGCCCAGGCCAGATGTCCCCCCTACTTCCCCTATGTTATCATTGCACTTATCAGCCTGTTTTGTAATGGTCCGTTTGCTTCTCTTTAGGCTCCTTAAGCTCAAAGATAATGGTTGATCGTATCTGAAGCCGCAACACCTCGCACAATGCCCACACACAGTAGCTGTTCAGTAAATGTTTGTTGAAGGTTAAATGTTTAGAGGAATGAATGGGGATTGAGTAGAAAATATCTTGCTTCCTATCTGCTGCTCTAAGTAGTAGAGCTCAGATCCCTACCATCTTCCTGGGCTGGGGAAAAGGGCCAGAAATCTTCCTGGGCCCACTTCTTGGACTTGCAGAAGTAGGAAAAAAGCAAATGGGAACCTTATGGTGTGGTCAGGAAAAAAGGTAGTGCCCCAGGCAAGGGCCTCTTTAGACTTTGGCCCTCTTTCTCCACATCCCCACCCCTGCACTCTCGGTCATGTTACGCCCAGGTTCCATGGCAGTCCCCCGTGTCCGTCAGTGGACTCAGTGGCCCGGCCCATGAGGGTCTGGCTTGCTTGGCCTTCAGGTTTGGCAATGCCCAATATCCCCAAGTCCCCTCCTGCCACCCAGAGAGATTACTGACACGAAGAGCAGATGAGATATTCCACCTGAGATGTGAAGGGCAGGCTATGGGACCATTGCTTTTCCCTTTCACAGAGAACAGGGGTATCCTGAACACCTCATTTTCCTTCCTGTCTCAGGAACCCCTCATGCCTCACTTCAGGTTGCCAAAGGCCAAGTTCCACTTACCTTTCACTCCCATTCACTTCTTTTCCAGAGAGGAGGGGCATTGGGCTACACAGGCCAGGGAGTGCCAGGGGGGCTTGTGCGAGGGCCAGGGCTAGGCCAGGGGCAGCAGCAGCGGGAGCAGCAGAGTCCATCGTTAGGTTTCCGAGGCCGGGCAGGCGGTGGGGTCTCCTATTTCCCAGAACCGTCTTCACTCTTTTGGCCCTTCCTGGGAGACCCTTTTATAAACCCTGCCTAGACTCATAAATTATTCAGAGGTTGGGGGACTTGGGAGGGGGATGAAAATTCAGGGAAGGGGCTCAAGGAGGGGGAGCTGGGTTCCTGGGTGTGAAATCTCTCCCAGTTGAATCAACAGGGTGTCAGTGGGAGGTAAGGGGTTTGCTTTACCTCCAAGTCAGAAAGAAAAACACAGAAGGGGCAAATTGCACACCATTTGTGTGAATTCTCCAGGCAGTAGCAAGGCCTGAGGGGGAAAGGAGGGGAGCTCATTAGCACCCAAAACTATAGAATCATCAGGGACAGACGCCCGGACAGACAGGTCTTTGGCAAAGCCAGTTCCCAGCAAGAAGAGACAGCTGACCCCTCTAAGGAGAGAGAGGGATCACGTTATTTCAGTTCAAACCCTACATAGATTTTCCAGGTGGACCTGATATAGGGTGACTGCCAATAAGCACATCATCTGAGTTAGGAAAAAAAGGGGTCCTGGGTAGAGTAGACCCAGGTGACTGTGGGCTAAACCTCAAGTCTTCTTTCAAAGCTCCCCCACCCCCTTATTGTTCAGTTCATTTGCCAAAGTGCCCTCTCCAGTCTCAGTAGTAAGTGTTCCAGTGAAGGAGAGCAGGCAGGATTTCCTAGGGTGGCTGGCTCAGATTCCACCTCTCAGAGTTCAGCTTCCAGCTCAGGAGCCAGAGTGCTGGGGAGACACAGAGTTCTGTCTGATCACTAAGCTGCTGAAGGACCCTCCTCAGCCCCAGGCCACAATTTTCTCACATGACAGATGAGAGTGCTGGCCCAGTGGTCCCGAAGGGCCTTGCCAGTCTGAACGCTCTCTGATGGGGACAGGGAAAATGGGTACTGACCCCGGGCAAGCCTAGAGGCTTGAACACAGTCCTCGGTCTTTGCAGCCTTCTGGGCCTTTGCCAAAAAGCTTCCATGTACAACTACTGGCAGGCATCTCATGCTTTAGAGGGCTTGGAAATATTCCTCCTGATCTCAGTGTCCAGCACCTGCACAAATTTAGCTTCTTGGCTATTCATCACAGCCTGGTTTGTAATCCTCAAAAATTAGAAACAACCTCAATGTCCAATAAGAGGAAATTAGGAACATTAATTAGGGTAAATCTGTGCAACTGAATACTAAGCAGGTGCTCACAATCATGCTCTAGGAAGTGTAATTTTTAACACTGAAAGTAAAAAACCAATCAGATGCTAACATAGTAGTAGTATTCACTTAAAGGCTCTTCTTTTCTCTATGCACCTATCCCCCAACTCCACCCCTCTTTAAATTCCAGCCCCACTGTATTCTTTGCAGCAAAGAAACATTGAAAACAGCCTAAATGTTTCACTTTTTTTTTTTTTTGCAGTTTTTGGCTGGGGCTGGGTTTGAACCCGCCACCTCCGGTATATGGGGCCAGCGCCCTACTCCTTGGAGCCACAGGCACTGCCCTAAATGTTGCACTTTGAAAAGCTGATTAGATAAATCACTGGTCAGAGATACAATTTCATATTAAATGTGGCCTTGTAGGGAAATGATCAAAAAGTTAATATATTGAAGAACGAAAAAAATAAGACTCTAAAATATTACTTAGAGGATGACCTTATTTTATTTTATTTTATTTTATTTTATTTTATTTTTTTGAGACAGGGTCTCACTTTGTCGCCCTTGGTAGAGTGCTGTGGCATCACAGCTCACAGCAACCTCCAGCTTCTGGACTTAGGTGATTCTCTTGCCTCAGCTTCCCGAGTAGCTGGGACTACAGGCGCCTGCCACAACGCCCGGCTATTTTTTTCTTTTTTTTTTTGTTGCAGTTTGGCCAGGGCTGAGTTCGAACCTACCACCCTTGGTATATGGGACCGGCGCCCTACTCACTGAGCCGCAGGCACCACCCATGATCTCATTTTAGTAAGAAAAAAAGTGTAAAATGTATGGTATGCCAAGAAGAAAAGACTGGTGAGAAGAAAGAATGTTACCGTTGCCATTTCTGGGAGTAAGAGTAGGGTGGATTTTTACTCCTTTATACTTTTCTGAATTTGCTAAAAAGTTCCATAAGGAACTAATACTATGTATTTGAGTAATAAAAAGTAAAGATGCATAAAAGTAAAAAGAAACAGAAGTGCTTATTTGTGGAGGAGAGAAAACTCTTGGGGAGATGACAGCCATTTTCAAATATCTGAAGATTAGACCGCAAAGAGATTACACTTGTTCTGGGTGACTTCAAAGGGTAAGGCTGAGCCCTGTGGCTGGAAGCTAGAAGGAGACACATTTTGGCTCAATCAAAGGAAAACTTTCTAACAGCTCAGCCACCACCTAACCCGAGGGCCTGGCACCTCACTGGCCTTCAATAAACAGAGCTTTATTATATGAGGTGAAATGAGTCCACTGGAATGTGCTGCCTTGGACTGGGGCGAGCTCTCTGGCCCACAATTTTGTAAGCACAGGCTGGAGTTTGGATTCTGAAGAGGGAAATCTTGGGGGTAAAGGGAGAGTTGCTGGAGAGCCTGGGCTTCTATCGGCCTCTGAGAGTTCTTGCTAAATTTACCATCAGGAAATGAGAATTTGCTTGTACTGCCTTGATGGCTAAAGTGAGGAGTGAGGCTGAGAGAAGTTGCTAAGGCTGAAGACACTGGGCTGAAAGGAGATGGCAAGGGAAGGATAAAGAAACATAGGCCTGTTGTCACATGCCAGGATCTTTTTGACCTCTTGGTGGCCTCTGAGAATAGTCAGCAAGGAGGAGGGAAGGGCAGAAGGGCCCCGGGCTCACGCCCAACCAGACTCAACCCTGCCATCCTATTCATGCCGCCTCCCAGCCTGAACTTGTGTTCCTTCAATCACTCCCTTCACGTTGGTAGCTGTTCCATCCCTTTACGCCCCTGAGCGGCAGGCCCCAGGGTCCCCCTTGTACCCAGCTCCCACACATGATCTTCTGGAGCCCAGGGAGCCGCCTTCCTCCGTCCTGTCTCCATGGTTCTTGTCCGGCTGCTCTGTCTTGCTACCTCCTCAGAATTGCCTCAGCCTCCTTCAGCAGTGGGAGACGAAGCCACTGGCTCCTCCTGTTGGTCCTCCCTGGCAGGGTTGCAGACCTGCAGGTGACGCTGGGTAAGGGCTGGCTGTCCTCCTTTACCCTTAGCACAGAGCAGGAGTAAAGTAGTCAGCAGGGAGCAGAAAAGGTGAGGAGAGCTCCCTGTCAGGGCAACTCAGATCTCACCTTTGTTTCCCCTGACAGCCCTAGAGTGCTTCTGGGTTTCCTGGTGATTGCTTTGTCAGACTTTTCCTGGGTGCCTCCTCTAGGCTAGACACTGCGGGCCATTGCCTACTGCTGGGCTGGGCTGGGCAGAAGAAAGTGCTGTTGGCCTCTGCCTCCAGGCACTCACAGCGCAGGGAGGGGGACAAGACCTGCAGAGGGAAGGCAGGCTCAGTCAACCTCAACTGCAGCTGGTACCCCTCAGCCATCCTTCAGCACCCCTTGTCAAGGCTCCGGTTCCAGCCTCCATATTTCTCTGGGCCACATTCCAAATTTCCTTCAGCTCCCTACCATGTTCCTGCCCCACACCTCTCCCTTAACGGAACAACCTCTCCTCCCACTTTCCTGAGAAAACAGAGGCCTTCAAGCGCGAATTACCTCAGTGCCCTGCCCCACCCCCCAAAAAATTGGCCTCTGCAACTTCCTTCCCCTCCAGCCCTCCCTTCTCAGGGGACAAGGTGCCCCTTTAGTTAAAGGCTAATCCTTGCCTGGGCCTTGGCCTCATCCACCCTCCCTTTCTGGGCCTTACCTCCAGATGTTCGTTACACTCCTCTTCAGGAAAGTTCCACTTCTCGATACCCACTCTTTCTCTTCTGATTATGAAATACCACTCTCTTTTATCCCCCAAAACAAGGACCCTCCCTTCACAGATGTTTTCTCTTTTTATCCCCCAAAACAAGGACCCTCCCTTCCCAGATGTTTTCCCTTGCTCCCCTAAACTTGCTCTTTCCCTTGATCTCTTTCTTTCTCCCCCTCCCTCCTTCTTTCTCTCTTTTCTTTCTCTTTCCCTCAATTTTGTTGAAAAGAGTCAATCTATATGCTAGACTTGCACTTTTCCCAGCTTCCCATTCGCACCTCAACCAACAGCAATTTGGCCCCTGTGCCATTTTTTTCAGTAAAAGGGCACTGCCAAAGGTCACCAATGAACTCCTCATTGCCAAATTCGATGACCTCTTTGAACTCTGGATGGCAAAAGACACTATTGGCCCAGTCCTCATTTCTGAAGCTCTCCTTTCTGTTTCAGCCTCCATCAGCGCTCCTTCCTGGTTTTCCTCCTGCCTCTACAACTGTTCCTCTCTGTCCCCTTTGCTGGCCTCTCTTCCTCTGCCTGTTCCTCAGGTCAGCGCTTCTCAAATCACAGTCCACAGATAAGGCTGATATACAGTGAGGTTTTCAATGGGTCGCAGCAAACTGAGAAAAACATTGCTTTGAGAGTTTTTCCATAATCTAAATTTATTCGCTTATAAAGGGCTGTCCGTCGTTCTGAGATTATGCCCTTCCTGCTTTTGGGTAGTAAAATAGTCTCTCTTTTTCTAAATGATGGTGATGATGGATGTTAGTTTCTTCTTTTAATGTTCCTGCTTGGCAAACTAAAATGTTGGTTTCTCTATGTCGGTCTCATCAATGTTTCTTGAATGAATGAAAGAGAGTTACGTTTCTTTCTTCTTCTTCTTCTTTTTTTTTTTTTTTTTGTAGAGACAGAGTCTCACTTTATCTCCCTCTGTAGAGTGCCGTGGTGTCACACAGCTCACAGCAACCTCCAACTCCTGGGCTTAGGCGATTCTCTTGCCTCAGCCTCCCGAGTAGCTGGGACTACAGGCGCCTGCCACAACGCCCGGCTAGTTTTTTTTTTTAATTTGCATATGTAACAGCACGCGGAACTGTACGGTGACGTGACATGGCTATGACCAACTGAAAGAGCCTTCTGAGGAAATTTAAGCCAATGCTCCAGTGGTGTAATCGGTTAGCACAAGGTAACTATGTACTGTTCCAGAGTGATACCGAGGATGTGAGTTCGAGTCTCACCTGGAGTACTTCATTTTTTTTTTTTTTGAGACAGAGTCTCACTGAATGTCACCTTCGGTAGAGTGCTGTAGCCCACACAGCTCACAGCAACCTCCAACTCCTGGGCTTAGGCGATTCTCTTGCCTCAGCCTCCCGAGTAGCTGGGACTATAGGTGCCCGCCACAACGCCAGGCTAGTTTTCTGTTTTGCAGTTTGGCCGAGGCCGGGTTTGAACCCACCACCTTGGTATATGGGGCCGGCACCCTACTCGATGAGTCACAGGCGCCGCCCAAGAGAATTACGTTTCTTGATGGAATTATCCTGATGGATATCTCAAACTCATTCCAAAACCGAACTGTTTTTCTCCCCTACAAGCCTCCTCTGTCTCTCTCACCATAATCAGCATCATATCGACCCAGGTACTTAGGCTAAAAACATCAGCTGCTGAGTCTTGTTCATTTTAACCACCACCGTTTCTCACTTTTGTCTGTCCCATGCTCTCCACTCTCCCTGTTGTTTCTGTGATTATGGCTTCATCTATCCTCTCTCACCTTGTGCCCCAAACAGCTTCTGAATAGGTCCCGCTGTCCGTGACTTAGCCTTTCCAACCCATTCTCCTCACAGCTGCCCCAGTGAGCTTCCCAAGACAGGTAGCTGAGTGCAGTGTTCTGTTTAAGAATTTCCACTGCGGGGCTCAGGGCCTGTAGCTCAGCAGCTAGGGCACCGGCCACATAAGCCTGCCAAACAACAATGACAACTACAACAACAACAAAAAATAGTCGGCCGTTATGGCGGGCACCTGTAGTCCCAGCTACTTGGGAGGCTGAGGCAAGAGAATCGCTTGAGCCCAAGAGTTTGAGGTTGCTGTGACCTGTGACGCCACGGCACTCTATTTAGGGTAACAAAGTGAAACTCTGTCTCAATAAAAAAAAAAAAGAATTTCCAGTGCCTACAGGAAATACCCGCAATCTTTTGTGTGACATTTGAAGACCTTTGCCATCTGAGCCCAACCTGCCTCCAAAGGCCCTCCACACACCGTCCACTACAGCCCCCATGCCTCTATCTATCTACAGTCTGAAAAAAGGCCATTCCCCTGCGATCTTTCCAGGGTTTAGCATCTCCAAAGGTCTGATCCCACTCTGCATTGGCTTTATTACAGAGGAGGAAAAACTCAGAGTCATACTTGGGGTAGTGTTTGTCAAACTCAGGCTCAAGACCAGCCTGAGAAAGAGTGAGACCCCGTCTCACACACAACCAATGACAGGACTTAAAATCAGTTTTGTAGGTTGCAACCAGCATTTAGGAAGATGAATAGCAAATATGAGTGCGTCCCATGTGGTAAGGATGTGAATTGTTCTGAGGAGCTTTTGTTTTAATCATATGAATACATCTATATAGTGTTTCTACATGAAGATGTGTGAACGCATGCACTGGGTTATGCTGTAAAAGACAATTTGTTCTTTTTTTTTTTAAGACAGAGTCTCACTTTATCACCCTCAGTAGAGTGCTGTGGCATCATAGCTCACAGCAACCTCCAACTCCTGGGCTTAGGTGTTTCTCTTGCCTTAGCTTCCCGAGTAGCTGGGACTACAGGCGCCTACCACAATGCCCAGCTATTTTGTATTGCAGTTTGACCAGGGCTGAGTTCAAACCTGCCACCCTCAGTATATGGGGCCAGGGCCCCACCCACTGAGCCATAGGCACCAACCTGTAAAAGATATCTCTTACTGTGGGTCATCGTCAAAAAATTTGACAGGGGAGGCACCTGTGGCTCAAGGAGTAGGGAGCCGGCTCCATATACCGAAGGTGGCAGGTTCAAACCTGGCCCCAGCCAAAAACGGCAAAAAAAAAAAAAAAAAAAAAAAAAAAAAAATTAAAATTGACAGCACTGGCTCAGCGCCTGTGGCTCAACGAGCTAAGGCACCAGCCTCATACACCTGAGCTGGCGGGTTCGAATCCAGCCCCGGGTCCACCAAACAACAATGACGGCTGCAACCAAAAAATGATTGGACGTTGTGGCGGGCGCCTGTGGTCCCAGCTACTTGGGAGGCGGAGGCAAGAGACTCGCTTGAGCCCGGGAATTAGGGGTTGCTGTGAGCTCTGAAGCCATAGCACTCTACCCAGGGTGAAAGCTTGAGGCTGTGTCTCAAAAATAAATAAATAAATAAATAATAAAATTATTAGGGGCTTAGTGCAGATGTTATTCTGTGCTTCTTTTAGTTGGTGCTGTTCAGGTCACAGTCCTTAACTCTCAAAATGGTTCTAATCTCACTGGGGCGATGAAGATCAGGAGACTGGGTAATGCCAGAAAGACTTCATGGTGGAGGGGGAGATTGAGCAGGGGCTGGGTTTATACAGAGAAGGGGGGAAATGTCATTCTGGCAGGGACAAGTGGCACACAGGCAGACAATAAGAGCAGAGAACATTTGTTAAACATTAGGTGCAAGGCATTGTTCTGAGCACCTTGCATGGATTAATTTGTCACAAACAACCCTAGGAGGAAGATACTATTAAAAGCTTAAATTTGTAGATGAGACTAAGTAGCTTGCCCAAGATCACAGGGCTAAAGATGACAAGGCTAGGACTTGAGCTCGGTGGTCTCTGTGCGCCTAACCACTGCCCCACCCTACCCTGCCACTGGGGACCAGTGAGGAGAGTGGACTGTCCAGGGGACAGTGAGAGGCTAAGCCAGCGGCAGCTAAGGGAGGAGGACCTTGAATGTCAGGTTGAAAGCCCCAGCAACAGGTTCTGCTCTCACCTCCCAGAAGGAGAGCTTACTCTTCCCCTCCTGCCTGCGCCTTGTGAGCTAGGGCCAATAGGGCTGGGGACAGAAAGCCTAGATGCCCAGTCAGGGTGCCATGTAGGGGACAGAAGTAAGGCAGGGCCTGCTCCAAGAGAGGAAGGAAGGAGAATTTTCTCTCCCTGACCCAAGCCTGCCCCCACAGCAAAAATGGCAAATGGTGCTTGGGGCCTCTGTCCTCAAGTCCAAATGTCCCAAATGTGCCAAGTCTTGGGCACAGCCCCTTGGGTTCCTGGGGCAGGGGTCAGCTCTCCTCCTGCACCCTTTGCTGCGTGGCCTGCCATTTGAGCCCGGGCTGTGGCCCATGTGGTGCAGGCTCTCTTGGCAGAGCCTCTCGCAGCTCCCCATTTGCTCCTCATTTGGACTGCAGAGGCCTAGAAAAACAAAACTCCGGGAAGGAGGAGGTGGAGGGGGGTGTTTGGAAAGGTCACTCCCAGCCCTGGGCTCCTTCCCTCACCACTCAGTCCGGCCCCAGCCCTGGCTCCTTGGCCTGCTTCTCCAGCCCCTCTTCTCCACAGCCTCCTTTCCCAGCCTGGCCTGAGGCCTTGGGAAGGTGCAGTGGTACTGCGGTCTTTGTCTTTTTAGTCTTGGTGTCCTGGTGGCTCTGGCTAAGTAAGCAACTGGTAACTCAGACACTGATGACTAGTGGCAGCTACCTTCCTGGGAGGTGGACCCTGACAAACTAATAACAACTATAATAAAACATAGCTAACATTTATTGACTGCTTACAGTATGCCGTATGTCAGGCACTGTGCTAAGCACTTTATTGCTTAATTATTTTATTTACTCCTCATAAAAATCCTGTGAGGTAGGTACTATTATTGCTTCCGTTTAAAGATGAGCAGAAGGGCCAGGCATGGTGGTTCACGCCTATAATCCTAGCAGTCTGGGAGGCCAATGGGGGTGGATTGCTTGAGCTCACAAGTTCGAGACCAGCCTGAGCAAGAGTGAGACCCCTGTTTCTAAAAATAGCCAGGCGTTGTGGGGGGCACCTATAGTCCCAACTACTTGGGAGGCTGAGAGAAGAGGGTCATTTGAGCCCGAGAGTTTGAGGTTGCTGTGAGCTGTGATGCCACAGCACTTTACCAAGGGTGACAAAGTGAGACTCTGTCTCAAAAAATAAAATAAAATAAAGATGAGCAGAAAACTGAGGCATGGAGAGATTGAATTAGGATAAAATAGCAGTTGAGAGGTTCAGCTGTCACTCCAGCTCAGGCCTTTCCCGTCTGTATTTCCCTCAAGTGGAAAAACTTGGGCCTTCAATCAGACTTCGGTGTGTGGGATAAGAATGGTCCCTACCTGACAGGGTCTCGGTGAAGATCGAATGGAATGGTGCGTAGATTTTGCTTAAAGCCTGACATGTATTTAGCACTCAGTAGATGTTGGCTCCATTACTGAGTATATTGTGGTCATTCAGAGCATAGGCTTTGGAATCAGGCCTGGGTTCGTATCCCCCAGGTGATCTCGGGTGAGTAAAACAACCTCTCTGAGCCTCAATTTCCTGGGGGGTGAAAATAGTAGTACCTACCTCACGGGGCTGGAATGAGGAGGAAATGAAATGCTGTAAGTAAATTGATGTTAGTTCTTTTTGTTTATGTGCTTGTAGGTGTTTTCTGCATACTTGACCAGATTGGGCTTCCTGAAACATGGCTTCCATCCTGCTCACTCACCTGCACCGGCAACGGAATAAGTCAGGTGTTCTCCAAATTTCTCTATCCCTTCAAGCCTCGCCTCTGGCTCCACCCAGCTCTCTCTCTCACTTGCAGAGAGCTTGTTACCACTACACCGCCCTGCATGCGATGGTCTCCAACCCTCTGCCCAAGTCTAGAATTCCTTCTCTCTCCCCATGACACAAATTCTACCTGTCCTTTTCAGGCTCTTGAACCCTTACTGAAGGGAGCCTCATGCATCTACCTTCTTCCCCAGGCCTCTCATTTGAGCTCCCCTCCCATGTAGGGGTGCCAGCCTTGTTTTCAGTCACTTTTTCAGATGGGATGCAAGCCTCTCTCTGGGGTGATCCAGGAAGGGGCTGTGGCTTAGTCATGTCTCCTCTCCCGGCCATCAGCACTTGGCACGGGTTTGGGGACACAGCAGGTGGTCATTCCGTGTGAATGGAATGGTGTTTGACACAGGTCATTGATCTGAGAAGACTAACAGATTTAGTCTAGCAGGGCTTTAGGGCTCCCGGGTGGGGAGCGAATAGCCCTGACAGGTGCATGGGCCAGGATGGGATTCTCTGTTAGTATTTTGGCTTTATAAGACAGAACATCCAAGGTCCCAGGATGGGAGTGGCTCTATTTATTTATTTATTTATTTTTATTTATTTATTTTTTGGAGACAGAGTCTCACTTTGTCACCCTTCGTAGAGTGCCCTGGCATCACAGTTCACAGCAACCTCAAACTCTTGCCTCAGCCTCCCGAGCAGCTGGGACTCCTAGCGCCTGCCAGAATGCCCGGCTATTGTTACAGACAGGGTCTCACTCTTGCTCAGACTGGTCTCAAACCTGTGAGCTCAGGCAATCCACCCACCTCCGTCTCCCAGAGTGCTAGGATTACAGGCGTGAGCCATCGCGCCTGGCTGGGGAGTGGCTTTAAATGGTATCTGTTAACCTGGCTGGGACAGCTCATGACCAAGGAGGGTCAGGAGTAGGAGGGAGCACAGCAGAAGTCCTTGGGGGAAGGAAATTAGGGATTCACTCATCCTCCTCATTCCCAGCTACCTCCTCTATTGACAGGAAATTTCCAAGTATAATTACAATTTCAAGCCTCTTCCCTTCTCTTTCGGCCTCAGCCTAAATCAGTATCCCTAAATATGTGATCCAAAGACCCCCATGGTGCCCCTAAGGGTGAGGGGGTTCAGTAAAAACTACTTTCATGATAATAGTAAGATGCTATTTACCTTATTTGCTGTGTTGGCATTTGCACTAAAGGAGCAAAAGCAGTGGTGGGTAAAGTGCTGGTGCCTTATGAAGGACCAAGACGGCGGCACTATGTTGTATTCATGTTATTCTTTAGCTCCAACATAATCCTGGTGGAAGAAATGTCAGCTTCACTGAAGAATGTCTTGATGGGCCGGCACCATGGCTCAGGCCTACATTCCCAGCACTCTGGGAGGCTGAGGAGGGTGGATTGCTTGAGCTCAGGAGTTCGAGACCAGCCTGAGCAAGAGTGAGACCCTGTCTCTACTAAAAATAGAAAAACTGGCTCGGCAACTGTAGTTCAAGCGGCTAAGACTCCAGCTACATACCCCAGAGCTGGCGGGTTTGAAGCCAACCTGGGCCTGCCAAACAACAATGACAACTATGACCAAAAAATAGCTGGGCGTTGTGGTGGGCACCTGTAGTCTCGGCTACTTGGGAGGCTGAGGCAAGAGAATCGCTTAAGCCCAGGAGTTGGAGGTTGCTGTGAGCTGTGATGCCATGGCACTCTACCCAGGGTGACACCTTGAGGCTCTGTCTCAAAAAATATATATATGTATGTCTTTCTAATAACCTGTGTGACAAAATAGGAAGGGTATATAAAGAACTTCTGCAAACTGAAGTGTGATGGTTATCATGAGGAAAAGCACTTGTGCAACTGAGTTACGAGCTAAACTAGCCAATTTTTCATGGAACGCTTCTTTTTTTAACTTGAGAAAACAATTGAAAGGCAAGTTATGGTTATCCAAACTTGGCCAGTATTTTATTAAAAGTGAACACAATAATCCTGTCACCTCAAGGAAAACAAATGTTACTACAAGGTGTCCCCAAAGTCACCATACGTAGGGAAAATGGGAAATTGTAGCTAAATGTACCTTTATTTACAAAATATTCATTATAAAATTTTACAAAATATTCTCTATGTGTAGGCCACCTCTTTCTACACACACACACACACAAAGTCTTCTCTCCCAGTCATGGTTAACACGTTCAAGATGTCGTTGCCATGCATCTTGTCCTAGGTATGGAGACTTTGGGGGCACCCTGTATTTGTGGTCAATGATAAAATTGAAGGTTTCAAGTAAAAAGCATGATTTGGAAAACTTGTACCTGGCGCTGTGAGCTTGAGAGCTTCCCAACATCCTACAGACCTTTCTGATAAGTTTAATAGTAATAGTAATGAATGTGATTTTGAATATTTTATAATCAAAATGAGTCAACACAAAATCACGCATGGATAATAGATCCATTCAAAGTGCAAGACAGATCAATGGATTTTAACGTAACACAGTACAAGGGGTTCACTGATATGCTTTCAGAGTCAACATAGCAAATAAACATTAAGAAAATACCATTTGTGAAGTTTAGGTGTTGTTATCAAGAAGAATGCCCACACAGTTTATTAATTTTTTATTGTTGCCATAAAACATTACCACAAACGTAACAACTTAATACAACACCCATTTATTATCTCACAATTATATAGGTCAGAAGTCCAGGTGTATTCACCTATTTTTCTCTTAAGGTCACACAGGACTGATGTCATTCATCAGCTGAGCTGGGCTCTTATCTGAAGGCTCTGAGGAAAGCTTACCCAGGTAGTTGGCAGAATCCATTTCCTTTAGGGTGTGGGTCTGAGGCCCCATTGCCCTCCTGGCGATCACCCAAAGGCTGCCCTCTGCTGCTAGAAGTTACCTACATGGCCTCCTCTTTGGTATTCCAACCGATGCAGTTTCAAAATTCAAAAACAGTGAGAGGGCATTGACATGCGGTTGTAAAATTGTCCATTTTGTAATTAAGGGCATTAAAAAAATACCGTCACCTCTTACTTAACAAGAAACTTTATTCAAAGAATAAGCTCAGAATTACAGATAGTCCTTTAAATTGAAGAAGGTTAAACAATTTACAAATCTTGGTACATGAACTTTACTTTCCTTCTATTGGCAACGCTCCCTTCCTTCCTTCTTAAAAGTCTGAGGGTTGGTACTAGGAAACCACTAGCTCCAATCACTTCTCCTATATCCTCTTATCCGTTTCTTCTCAAACCTTTATTTTCTCTTTCCTGCCAGACGTGTCTTCATGATCCTTTTTCTTGCCTTCCCTCCCAGAACTTTACAGAAGCATTTTGTCTCTCCTTCCTCTTCTTCCAGAATTCTCCCTCCCTGATTACTGTTTCTCTTCTCACCATATTCTCTTCTCAGTCTAATTCGAGCAATTCGGTGGTGCAACTACTGTGTGCTAATCACTGTATTAGCCTAGAATAGAGTGATGAAAACTACAAGTGAAATCCCGGCCCTCCAGGGATTCATAGTCCTATGAGGGAGAAGAAAGAACAAACACAACCCAGGACAATTGGTTGGGGGAGGACAAGGGTAACAAAGGGCTTGGGGAGCACAGCGAGAGAACAGCTGATTATAGGGCCTCAGGAATCGAGGAACAAAGCCTAAGCCAAGATCTGAAGGAGAAGGAGTTTTTCAGACAAAGCCTGCTAAAGGTGGGACGGGGTCAGGGTGCAGAAAGAGTTCTAGGCAGAGGACCCAGGACTTGAAAAGGCCAAGAGGGGAAGGATAGCAGTAGGTTTGAGAAACTGAAAAGAAGCCAGTGGGGAGTGTAATGAGTGAGGAGAGTAGCATGAAATCAATTTGGAGGCCGGGTGCAGTGGTTCACACCTGTAATCCCAGCACTCTGGAAGGCCAAGGTGGGTGGATTGCTGGAGCTCACAAGTTCGAGACCAGATGGAGAAAGAGCAAGACCCCCGTCTTTAAAAATAGCCAGGCATTGTGGCAGGTGCCTGTAGTCCCAGCTACGTGGGAGGCTGAGGCAAGAGGGTCACTTGAGCCCAAGAGTTTGAGGTTGCTGTGAGCTGTGATGCCACAGCACTCTACCCAGGGTGACAAAGTGAGACTCTGTCTCAAAGAAAAAAAATCACTTTGGAGAGTTGGAGAGCCAGTGGGGGGCCAACCCACACACCGATACAGTGTGGAGAATGGACTGTAGAAAGCCCGAGGAGAAGCAGAAAACTCAGGAGGCTACCGCAGTGTCTAGGTGAAATATAATGGTAACAGAGGTGGAAGTGGAAACCAGTGGATGGATGGAAGGTAGAACCACCCCCAAAATGTCTCAGGCTGCTTTGTTCATGATCTTGTTAGAGCCCAGAGGGTGTGGCCTGAAAAGGGAAGCTTCTTGTGCCTAGAAATAGGGGTCTGATTTCTGAGCTTACCTGGGCCTGGAGAATGGAGAAATCTTGTATCAAAACCATGGTGGATAAATGAGGCTTCTCGGAGTGGGGATGGGAAGAAGCAAAAAGGCATCTAGATGAGGTTCCCGAGAAGCACCCATATTTAAGGGTCTGGAAGAGGCAGAGGAGCCAATGAAGAAGAACCCAGAGAGACAGGAGGAAAACCAGGGGAAACATTGTTCCACAAGGGCCAAGAGGAGAAAGCCTTTCCCAAGGAGGGCAAAGTTATCAAGGGCAATGAAAGCTGCACAGAGGTCAAGGAAGTTAAGGACTAAAATGTGGCCATTGAATTTGGTGATTGGTGACCATGAAATGAACGTCTTGGTTTGGTGGAATATTGAGGATAAAATGTCTCTAAGCCTCTTTCTGTCCTAGACCCTTACTCCTTCTCCCAGAGTCCTCTTATCTCTGCCCCCTTTCCCCTTGAAACTCTTATTTCTCCTTCTCAATTCCTCTTTTTTTTTTAAATGTATTTTTTGTTTGTTTTTTTGGGGGGGTTGCAGCCGTCATTGTTGTGTTGGCGGGCCCTGGCTGGATTCGAACCCACCAACTCAGGTGTACGTGGCTGGCGCCTTAGCCCATTGAGCCATAGGCGCCAAGCCTCGATTCCTCTTTTCATAGCAACATCTCCTCTCTCTTCTTCAAGACCTTGCTTAATACAGAGCTCTCTTAGATTTCCTTCCTCACACACCCCTCCTTCCACCTTTTCTCCTGTTCCCTTCCCTTCCGCATCTCTTTCCAGACACTTTCCCCCCCATTTCTTCTCTCACCACTCACTCTTCTCCGGAACCAGGCGCTGATTTTCTCAGACTGCTATTCTTTCCTCTCTTCTGTCAGACCCCTCTCCATTCCCTGACCTATGTAGGCTCCCTGGAACTCAGCAGGGGTCTTAGGAGAATGATTACTCCAGAGCCTTCCATGTTTAACATTGAGGAGTCATAGTCTTTGGCGTGATTCCACCAGGATCTGATCGTGCCGACTTGTAGGAAACACAGTGTTAGAATCCAGTCCTTGAATAATTGCCAAGCTGGTAACCACATCCTGCCAACACTTGCCAACGGTCCCCTCATCCGCCCTGGCACCTGCCCCTAAGACTCTGCCTTTTCCTCTCCTCAATTTCACAGAATCCCTGTGAGCTGATAAGGTGCCCCTTTACTACAATCAAGAGAATGCAAGTATTAGCATGTATTAGCTCAGCCTCGGGAAGCTAGTTGGTTGAAGCCTGGAGAAAGAAAATAGACTTGCCCAAGGTCACATAGTTGGCTAGAAGATTAGCCTGGTATCCCTCCCACCCCTACAATGTTGCTTGCTTTCATGCCCAAAGATGTCCTAGGCCTTTGCTCAGGCATGGTTGCCCTTTAAGCCTATCCCAGCTTGCCAAGGGGAAGCACCCTGGAGAGACCCCTGCTTGAGCCCTGCCAGGGGATCAGTGCAAGACAGGGATGGGACACCTTGGGAAGGAAGATGATTTCTAATTTGCTTCGCTGAATTCACTCTTGTTAACAAATCTGTTTGCTATTGCTTGAAAAAGGGAGTTGAGCATAACGATTAAGAGGTAAGCTCCAGAGTTGGCCGGGTTTGATATGCAGGCTTCTGCACTGTCTCAGCGAGACACTGGGTACTGAAAGGTGTAAACAGTGGCGCCCAGAGACAAGGCTACAGAGGAGATGCTCAGGGCAGGTTTATTGAAAGTGGAGGGTGACCCACCTGGGCAGTGCAAAGATGGTGTGTGCACACAGGGTCAGTTAGAGATCACTTTTATATGGGGCCCTGGATGGTGGGCACATTCCACGGGTTGCCTGTGAGGGTAGGGTCTTTTGGCTCAAACTTCTAGTGGGAGCTAACTAGATCTTTTGTGTTTTTGTCTTAGAAGGAGGAGAGGAGGAGGGGAAAAGGATTTGCGTGTGGCTGAGTTAGGCCCCCCAACAGGTAGGAAAGCTCTCAGCAAGGCACCTGGCACCCAGAAAGTGTTCAATAACTAGTGGCCACTAGTTTTACATTTTCACATAGGGATCCTTGGGAGGGAATCAGTGTCCTACCCTGGAAAGTTTACTGAACTAGACGTCTAGAGACCCAGTTTCCAGGTCTTGCTATTACTACTCAATTTAGGCTGTCAGGTAATTCATTCTTTTCATCTCACTGGGCTTAGGTTTCCCCATCTGGAAATAGTAATAGCTGCCCTACTTCTGGAATATGTTGTAGTATCCTTTAAAGCATACATACTCTTTGACTTAGTAATTCTATTCCTAGGAATCTGTCGGTATTTTGTACAAAGATTTTCTAAGTTATAGTGGTGAAAATATGAAAATAAAAATGTTTAGTAGTCAGTGGTTAAATAAATCATAGTTTATATGATAGAACACAGTGTGGCCCAAAGGGAATGATGATGTAGTTCTGTTTCATAATTGACATGGTCTGTGACACATTGTTTAGAAAGGAGATTAAGGGCAGCGCCTGTGGCTCGAAGGAGCAGGGCGCCAGCCCCATATACCAGAGGTGGCAGGTTCAAACTCGGCCCTGGTCAAAAACTGCAAAAACTAGCCGGGCGTTGTGGTGGGTGCCTATAGTCCCAGCTACTCGGGAAGCTGAGGCAAGAGAATCGCCTAAGCCCAGGAGTTGGAGGTTGCTGTGAGCTGTGTGACACCATGGCACTCTACAAAGGATGACATTGAGACTCTGTCTCAAAAAAAAAAAAAAAGTAGTGCTCCAGGTGAGACTTGAACTCACACCCTCTGTATCACTCTGAAGCAGGACATAGTTACCGTGTGCTGACCGATTACACCACTGGAGCCCTGGTTATGCTCTTCCTCAGAAGGCTCTTTCAGTTGGTCATAGCCATGTGACGTCACCAGACAGTTTAGCGCGCTGTTGCATATGCAAATTAAAAAAAAAAACTAGTCGGGCGTTGTGGCGCGAGCCTGTAGTCCCAGCTACTCGGGAGGCTGAGGCAAGAGGATCACCTAAGCCCAGGAGTTGGAGGTTGCTGTGAGCTGTGTGACGCCACGACACTCTACCGAGGGCGATAAAGTGAGACTCTTTCTCTACAAAGAAAAAAAAACTGCAAAAAAAAAAAAAAAAAGGAGATTAAATAACTATAGGTACAGTATGATTTCATTTTATAAAAAATATTTCTACTGGTGTTATCTACAGGACATCAAAATGTTACCACTGATTATTGATTATTTTTGGCTGGTAGCATTAAGAGGACCTTTATTTTCTACCTCGTTTTCTGCCTTCTTTTCAATAGCATCTAGTATTTTTCTACTCAGGAAAGCTTTTTTCCCCCCCTTTGTAGAGGAAACCCAGTCACTGCACTCCATTCTGCAGTGCTCTGAGAATCTTCAATGACACCGTTTATGGCGCTGGGTGTGTGGTAAAAAGGGCAGGCCTGCCATTCTGAGGGCTGCCTCAGTTCCGCCTTGCAGGACCCACTCTTTGAATTCACAGAGTCTAAACCTACAATACACATGTTCATGCTTGAGCCTTGGGATAAACTTTAGGGCTGAGGTAGGGCTGGGGGCTTGTAGGAGAACCAATCTAGGTAGAAGAGCGGGGGCTGTGGGCAGTGCTGGGCCGCTGGGGCACCGGCACCAGAGCTGTGTTTATGAGGCTTACTCCCTGCTGGGCCTCGGGGCATAGCCAGGGACACCTAATGGGCATAACAGAGCCCCCTCCTCTCACCACCCTCCAAGCTGGAATGTTCTGAATTCCACCTTGGGCCAAACCCCCCTCCTCACCAGGCCTCCCCTGGGTTCACAGAGGTCACCACACAAAAGCCCAGCTGGAGTTTGACAGAAAAAACACAAAACCCACCTAACCTTTTTTTTTTTAAGTACCTCAATCTTTCCCAGCCTCCGGGGGTTTAATGCTGATCTGTAATAAGTCTCTGACCCAAGGCTCAGATTTGCAGATGGATTTTGTAAAGCTGTGGTTAACAATTAGGAATCCTTTGTCACCTCAGGCTGTGGCCACTTGCACTTCGCTCCCCTCTCTCAGGATCCCTTTCTCCCTCTTCAGGGCCGTCTCCCTCTCCACCGCTCCACAGAGAAACTACCGTGTAAGTATCTCAACCCTGATTTGGTTGCTGCCTTTTAAGTTTACCTACGTGTGCATTTTTCCTTCTTTTGGTTCAGCCCGTGGTGGAGCCAGGCCGGGACACTTTGGGTTTTTTTTGAGACAGAGTCTCAAGCTGTCCCCCTGGGTAGAGTGCAGTGGCATCACAGCTCACGGCAACCTCCAACTCCTGGGCTCAAGCGAGTCTCTTGCCTTTGCCTCCCAAGTAGCTGGGACTACAGGCGCCCACCGTAACGCCCGGCCATTTTTTGGTTGCAGCCGTCATTGTTGTTTGGCATCCGGGGCTGGATTCGAACCTGCCAGCTCAGGTGTACGTGGCTGGCGCCTTAGCCTGTTGAGCCACAGGTGCCGAGCTGGGACACTTTGGGTTTTTGAGTAAAGGGTATGGGAGGGAAAATTCTGTTGGCACTGAGGTTGGTGATACTTGCTTCAACGAAGCTGTCACAAAGGTTCCTGTCTTCAAAACTATAGGGCCACAGGAGGCACTCTCCAAATCAGATCATTTCTGGCTGGACCTTTGGGAGCCAACGGACTAGGATTAAAATGGGAGAAAGGAGCTATAGTTTACCCCTCTGTTTAACTGACCCCAAGAAGGGCCAGAGGGATGCTCTCTCACAGCCAGTTCCAATGCTCTCCTCAGCATGGGGGGTGGGTGGGTAGGCAGAAAATGGGCTTCTGAGTGAAATCATAAAGTCTTCCGTGGAGGCCCTTGAATGACTCTTCCCCCACTGGACTGCTGGTCTGTCATTAGAAATTCCTGTTTTGGATGGAGGCATTATTCTCTATTGCCCTCCTTGAAAATGGAGCTGGAACCAAAACACTCACAGCACTTCTAGCGGGGGAGATTGCAGGTGATTTTGGTTTTCTAAATTCTGCCTTTCTGTGTTTTCTGGTGTTCTAAAGTGGCAATGCTTTAGTTTGATCATCAGGACAAAAACAAACTTTAAAAACAATTAGAAAGTCTCTCCGTCCAGTTGCAATTCTCTCATCAATCAACTGATTTAGCAAGAAAAGTAAACTGTTCCAAGGACAAACTTTCCAGAAAGTAGGCCCTCAAGGGAATGGCTTTGCTGCCTACTAGAGCCCCTGGAAGCTGGGAGTGAGAGTCAGAGAAGGGGACAAGTGTCTCAGAGTCCTCCTAGGGGCAGCGAGATCAAGGGATGGAGAAATGAGGCTGACTGGCAGAAGAGGACTGTGGTTGCCCCCATCACTCTCAGGAGATCACATCAGGACTCTCCCAATTCTGATAGCCCCAAGTGGCCTGTCCCTGTGCCCCAACAGAAGCAGTACCATGCACAAGATTCATAGAGCAAGGGACATAGGGAGTAGCAGGGCAAGTGCCCAGGCAGGAAGGGGTTAAATCGGGAATGACTGTCAATTTTGACCCTCTTAATCCTCTCCTGCAGCTCAGATCCCTCCCCTAAGGAAGATTAGGTAGGGATACTAAGGGGAACCTTCTTGCCCAGGCCTTGGGGCCATGGAGTTTTTTGGCCCCATGCCCAGAAGAAAAATTCAGCTGGCAAGGCCTGGAGTTTTCTGTACTCCAGAGCAGCCAGCATTTGGCTTCTAGGAGGATCCCTCGAAAAGAGGTTTCTTTTAAAGCTGCCTGCTCACAATAACATTTCAAGTCTTCTCTATTTGTCAAAGTGGTTTCCTGTGCCATTACCTTGCTTGAGAGTCTAAACCTTGGAGATGAGTAAACTGGGGCCCAGAGAAGTTAGGAGACTTCTTCAATAGTTTCCAGACAGGACTGAGAAAAGAACCTAGCTGTTTTGATTCTCAGGACAGAACTCTCCATTTAACCCTGTCTGTCCTGAGCTCTACTGCTCATCAAACAAAAACCTGGCTGAATCTAACCTGGCTCACCACCCAACCATCTGCCTACCCCATCGTCCTGACCTTGGCTGAAAGCTAACCCCCATGGGGCCATTCAAATAAGCTCCAGCGACTTATTCTTCCTCCTTCACAGCTATGCCAAGTCAGACTCTCTAGAGATTTCAAGATTCAGTGATGGCACTGATTGCATATTCTTTTTATTTATTTATTTTTATTTTTTTGAGACAGTCTCACTATGTCACCCTGGGTAGAGTGCCGTGCTGTCACAGCTCATAGCAAGCTCAAACTCTTGGGCTTAAGTGATTCTCTTGCCTCAGCCTCCCAAGTAGCTGGGACTACAGGCACCTGCCATAAGACCCGGCTATTTTTTTTCTTTTGTAGTTGTTATTGTTATTTAGCTGGCCTGGGCCTGTTTCGAACCCGCCACCTTTGGTGTATGTGGCTGGAACCACCGTAACCACTGTGCTACAGGCGCCGAGGTGATGATTGCATATTCTTGGCCCTGCCCTCCCACTGCCCCCAAATACTTTCCCGTTTACTCTTTCTGAATCAGGACTGGCTCTGGGGAAACACTCACATCTTGTGGACACTGTTGATTTCCATGAGAAACTGAAGCTTGGCTCTTCTGCTGCTGTCCCAGGAAGACTGGTGCAGGAGCTGTGCTCCTCTGGGAGGCAGTAGGTCTTCCCTCTGAAAACCTCAAGTTTTCTCACCCACTGTCACCGAATGCCCAGATACAGACGGGAGGGACAAAGGAAATGTATTTCACCCAGCTTGGGTGGAAAGTGGGGAGGGCCCAGGGATAGTAAAAAAGAGGATGAGTTGAGTAAGTGGCAATTATCCAAGCACATAGGGAATGGTGGAATAGCGTGTTTCAAAGGGCTTAGAGACAGAAAGACAAATCAAACAAAAACAAACAGAGAAATTCAAGGACCTAAGTGTGGCTGGAGCTTAGGAGCACAAAGCATGAGGTTCAGGTTGATGATGAGACACTGAAGGGCTTTCCTGGTTTCCGGGCTGGGGAGTTTGAACTTCATCCTGAAAGCACTTAAGAGCCCCTGAAATTTTTTAAGCATAGCAAAGGTTGAGGTAATAATCATGATTTGATTTCCACTTTAGAAAAGACTTTGACTTTTGCATGGATAATTGACTGAGGAGGTGGGGCAGAAGTGGAATTAAAGAGGCCTGTTTGAGGTGCCTATGTGATTTCCGAATGGACAACAGATGATGGTTGCATGGTTTGAACTAAGAGGATGGATTAATGATATATTTTGAAGGTACATCTGATGGGGCTTCATAATTAATTATATATTAACAAGAACTGAGGAATCCAGGATGACTAACTTGATTATTGGATGGGCAATGGCCCCGTTGAGATAGCGGACACTGGATGAGGAGTAGTTTCATGGTGGGGAGAGAAGTGGGTAATGATTTCAATTGTGCAAATGTTAAATTTGAGGTGCCATTAAAACATTCAGGTGGGGTCCTTCTAAATGAAGTTGATTATACAAATCATGAGCTCCGGAGAGTAGATGAGAACGTCACAGAGAATGTGATGAATAACAGTTTAGCTGAAACTCTCAAAGGGCAGGAATAGTCAGGTTCAAAGAGTGAGAGTGGGCAGATGAAGAGGAACTTAGAAAGGAAGACCTAGAAGAATCATTTTGAAAGGTGAGGAAAACAGAGGGGTGCTACAGAAAACAAAGATGACAGTTTTATGAAGAAGAGGGACAAGGTGAGATGACAGATACGGCTATTGGATTTCGGAACAAGGAAATAGTTGATAACTTCAGTGAGAACATTGTTTATCAAGGGCTAATGGCAGAAGCCAGGTTGCAGAGGGCTAAGCAGTGCACGGAAGGGTGAAGAAGTGGAGACATCAGTATTAATTAATGACTGTTTAAGGATCTGGGCTGCAAAGGGAATGATAAAGATAAGCTAGTAACTGCAAAGAGAGGAGATAGGGTAGAGAGCTCAAGAAGAATGGTAAATATTTGAAGTAGTCATCAGGATGACTGAGGATGCTTCCCAGGGGGAAGTAGAAGGATCGCCAAGCAACACAGAAGCCCTCACTGAGATGCTCAGTGGTGACAGGCTGGGTACGATTGTGCCCAGGTTAGTTAGCAATAAGAAAACCAATGCTGAGAAAAGACTTATCAGTGTCACAGCTGATAAGTGACAGATCTGAGATTCACACTAGAACTCCCTCCTCATTGCTCATAGAATGTTTATTGTCTCCTGCTCTGTGCTGCTTCGCATCACTTTGGCCTTGTAATATCCAATGCTGATGATTAGTATTGATTATTAACCATGTATCCAATGCTGTGAAGGTACAATGTAAGTTTTGGGTTTTTTTTTCTTGGTATAAATACATGTATTTTATTATTCTTCATTACATTATTTCCCCCCTACCCCCCAGTGGTAAAACAGAAATTATTTACAGAAAAGAATACAGAAAACATTAAAGCTCCTGGTAGAGGGAGAGAATTCAAGTGGGGAGAGAGAAGCTCTCTCTGTTTCTCTCCCGGTCTTTCCCCGTCTCCTCCTTTAGGCCTTTAGTCTCAGGGTATATATAGGTGTATGGGTTCCTTGGCCAGGAAACGAATG
>CAUYRH010013170.1:0-45178 GCA_963574655.1 Perodicticus potto | reverse complement strand
TAGAGTGCCATGGCATCACAGCTCACAGCAACCTCCAATTCTTGGGCTCAAGCGAGTCTCCTGCCTCCGCCTCCCAAGTAGCTGGGACTACAGGCGCCCGCCACAACACCCGGCCATTTTTTGGTTGCAGCCACCATTGTTTGGCGGGCCCAGGCTGGATTCGAACCCGCCACCTCAGGCGTACGTGGCTGGCGCCTTAGCCCGCTGAGCCACAGGCGCCGAGCCGCTTTCTGGCTTCTTTTCTGACACTGCAAGAAGCCTTTTCTTTTATGAAAGGCGGTAAGTCCTTAACCCTTGCCTACAGCTCCTAGGGAGCTAAAACTGAACAGGAACTCAGGGAATATAGCATAGATACTTCAGCTCATCTTCTGACAACCAGATTAATTCTTAAATTACCCCAAGTTCCAAGTTCCTCACAATAGAGGGAAGCTGAACAAGAGAAAAAACTGGAATTACCTACCCGCAACAGAGGGCCATCTTACGGGGTTTGGAACTGTGTGTTAGGAGAGTGGGAGATGTATGTGTTGGAGGGAAGGCTACTGTTGGCCTCTACCTTGTTCTTGGTGTTTTAAGGGATCTTTCCCTTGGTAAAAGGAGGAGACTCTGAAGTGAATTGAGTTACTCTTAACGGATGGGATTGGGCCCATGGAATTTTAGAAAAAATTAGATTTGAGGGCAGTGCCTGTGGCTCAATGGAGTAGGGTGCCAGCCCCATATGGTGGAGGTGGTGGGTTCAAACCCAGTCCCGGCCAAAAACTGCAAAAAAAATTAGAATTGAAATTTTTGTTTTGTTTTTTTCAGACAGAATCTCATTTTGTTGCCCTCAGTAGAGTGTTGCGGCATCATAGCTGACAGCAACCTCAAACTATTGGACTCAAGTGATCCTCTTGCTCAGCTTCCCTCCAAGTAGCTGGGACTACAGGCACCCACCACAATGTCCAGCTATTTTTATAGACGAGGTTTTGCTCTTTCTCAGGCTGGTCTAGAACTTGTGAGCTCAGGCAATCCACCTGCTTTGCCCTCCCATAGTGCTAGTTATAGGTTTGAGCCACCTCGCCCAGCCTAGATTTGAAATTTTAGAAAAATTTAGATTGTTGGCTTTTCTAGAAGTAACTGATGGATCTGCAGTTTAGGGGTCACTTGCTCTCCTGGTAGATATAGGATGCTTACTTTAGCAAGGTCCCAAGACATGAAAATGACTTGCATACCCTGACTGTTGCTTCTTAGGATTAAAGGAGAGAGCAGAAGATACTGAGAATCATTTTGGTGGCAGGCAAGGTAGAGAAGAGCAGTATTAGGTGGAGCATGCTTGGGGTGAAGAGAATTCCTCCTAAGAATCACAGAATGTCCAACTTGGAAGGAATCAAATCATACAGTCCACTGTTTTCCAACAAATGGGATATATTTCCCACTGCTCTGCAGGAAAAAGAGGATCTTGTGGGGTTGTGCCCTTCCCCCATCATGCACAGATTCTATGGACCACTTGCATCAGGATCATCTGTTAAACTTGAATTCCTAGGGCCAATTCCAGGTGGACTGAGTCAGAATTATTGACATTCAGGGATCTGTGTTTTGACAAACTGTTCATTAGCAAGCAATTACTATTTTTTTTGTAATTTTTTTTTTTTTTTAAGAGACAGAGTCTCACTTTTTCACCCTCGGTAGAGTGCTGTGGCATACACAGCTCACAGCAACCTCCAACTCCTGGGCTTAGGTGATTCTCTTGCCTCAGCTTCCCGAGTAGCTGGGACTACAGGCACCCGCCACAATGCCTGGCTATTTTTTTCTGTTTTAGCAGTTTGGCCGAGGACAGGTTTGAACCTGCCACCTTCGGTATATGGGGCCAGTGCCCTACTCGATGAGCCACAGGCACCGCCCCCAAGCAATTATTTGAAAGCCACTGGCTTAGAGGGTAGAATAAAAGTCTCTGGTAAGTGTAGGTTATTTGAAAAAAGCCCCTACTGTGATTCTCATATGACCTACCAGGAAGGGAGCACAAGCTTCTCAGAATTACTAATCTAACATTTTCAATTTATAGCTTTATAGCTAAGGAAAATGAGATCTAGAGGATAGAAATAGAAATAATACTGAGTGCCATTTTTTTTTTTGAGGGTCTTACTATGTCACCCTGGGTGGAGTGCCATGGCGTTACAGCTCACAGCAACCTCAAACTCTTGGGCTTAAGTGATTATCTTGCCTCAGCCTCCCAAGTAGCTGGGACTACAGGTGCCTGCCACAATGGCCGGCTATTTTTTCGTTGTAGTTGTTTGGCAGGCCCAGGGTGGATTCGAACCTGCCACCTCCAGTGTATGTGGCTGACGCCTTAGCCGCTGAACTATAGGTGCCAAACCTGTATGTGAGATTTTGTGATAAGCAGAAGCTTTAATGTGGTCCACTCTTAAAACATCAAGACGGACAGACAGCTCAGCCATCCAGTCTCCAGTCCCCAGGGGCTATGAGGTGTGGCCGGCACACACACAACTCGCGCTCAGTGAGTAGGGCACCAGCCACATTCACTGAGCCTGTCCGGGACCTGCTAAACAATGACAACTGCAACCAAAAATAGTTGGCCTTGTGGCAGGCACCTGTAGTCCTAGCTACTCTGGAGGCTGAGCCAAAAGAATTGCTTAAGCCCAAGAGTTTGAGGTTGCTGTGAGCTGTGGTGCCACAGCTCTCCACTGAGGATGACATAGTGACACTCTATCTCAAAACTAACAAAGAAAAGATGTAAAAACTGTTATTAACCCAATTTTACAACTGAGGAAGCAGGCATAGGGAGACTAACTTACCCAAGGTTAGATTCAGATCCAAGAACTGGCATTCTTGACCTTTACTATTTATTTTCTCTGCTGCACTGTAGAAGATGAACAGAGACACCCACCATTCACTACTTGTTGGGCTTTATGTCCTGCCTGGGCCCTCACCTTCCTAATATACATGTATCAGATACTATGCAACTCTTACATCATACAGTCAGTCCTCTAGATCTTTCCCTTCTGACTACATTCTCCATATGGGGACAAACTACAGAAGATTTGGCCTCTTTTCAGAATATCCCTACCATTTCTCTTCTACCCCTGACTCCACCTCGGATTCTTAAAGCTCTTAAGAAAGAGAATCTCTTAGCAAAAACGTGTAAACTCCAGACCCAGAGCTTTTGTTCAGAAAGGTGTAACCCCGTTCGTTCCCCCTAGGTACCGAGAGCTGAGGTTTCTTCCCAACAGCCCAACAGCATGCCCTCCTCAGGGACACATAGTACCTTTTTTTTGTAGAGAGAGTCTCACTTTATCGCCCTCGGTAGAGTGCCATGGCGTCACACAGCTCACAGCAACCTCCAACTCCTAGGCTTAGGCGATTCTCTTGCCTCAGCCTCCCGAGTAGCTGGGACTACAGGCGCCCGCCACAATGCCTGGCTATTTTTTTGTTTTGCAGTTCTGCCGAGGCTGGGTTTGAACTCGCCACCTTCGGCATATGGGGCCGGTGCCCTACTCGCTGAACCATAGGCACCGCCCATAGTACCTTAATAGAATACTTAAGATTGCAGTAACATTCTGCTCTTTTCAAAGATTTTTACTTGCATGATCCTATCT
The DNA here is from genome assembly GCA_963574655.1 of Perodicticus potto. Taxonomy (NCBI): domain Eukaryota; kingdom Metazoa; phylum Chordata; class Mammalia; order Primates; family Lorisidae; genus Perodicticus; species Perodicticus potto. Next base: position 41,588 of record CAUYRH010013170.1, on the reverse strand, counting down.
GATCCTCACAATACATCTGCCAAGAAGGAGTGATTATTATCCTTTTTTTTTTTTGGTAGAGACAGAGTCTTACTTTATCGCCCTCGGTAGAGTGCCGTGGCATCACACAGCTCACAGCAACCTCCAACTCCTGGGCTTAGGAGATTCTCTTGCCTCAGCCTCTCGAGTAGCTGGGAACTTTTTTTTATTTTTTTATTTTAAAAATTTTTTTTGTTGTTGCAGTTTGGCCGGGGCTGGGTCACAACCTGCCCCCCTCGGTACATGGGGCCAGCACTCCACTCACTGAGCCATAGGCACCACCCGATTATTATTATCCCATTTTACAGGAGACTCAGATACAGAACATGGCTTCATAAATAACCACCAGTTGATGAAGCCAGGTTGGAACTCCTGCTTCCCAGTGCATTCCCACCCACACACACCTCAGTCTGCCCATAGATGTTCAATGGAATCTGGAATCAAGTACATTTTAATCTAAGGCATAAGGGTCCTGGGGGAGGTGGAGTAGGAGAGAAGTGGGTTTTGATCAGCAGGAAAACCAGTACCAGGTGTCTAGAAGTAGTTTAGGAAAGGAGGGGGTGTGGAGAGAAAATGGATTAATGGCTGAGAAGGCTAGGTTGCATTAACCATTCCCAACTATCCCTGGGGAAGTTGTACCCAATACTCAACAGCCAGCACCTACAGTGGGTGATTTTGGCAGTGGCTGGTGTCACACACAATATTTTTGAAGAGATCACTGCTCACCCTTCACTAGTGCGACCAGACTTCAGCCCCTGTGATAATCACTCCAGTACTAATCTGAGAGGCAGATTTGACAAATTCTCAAATTGGAATTCAGCACCTTAAGGTAGACTGAAATAAGAATGCTAATATATTCAGGCAACCTTTAGGGACTAGATTAACTTTACAAGCTCACTGGCTACCCAAGGGTTGGGGACCATTCTTATCGTGGCTTGGAGAAGGGGTGGAGGGAGCAAGGGGAGGGTGTGACTTTGTCAGGAGACAAATTCAAGCAAAGGTTGACTCTGCCTTCTGCCTACTCAGCTAAGGATTCCTGGAAGGAGGAGGTTGTGGTGTATTTAAGAAAATTTTCTTGTCTACCCTCTTCAGTCCCTAGGAGGAAAACGACATTTTTCATGCCTTTGGGTCCCAGCAGCTTCCCTCCCACTGAGGAGATAGAATTCAGATCCCAGAACTGTTCCTTCTCACTCCATTCCCTGGCTGTAATACCTCGTCTGGGAGGACAGGACAGTCACTGAGGCTTACAATTGTCGATTCACTCCACAGACCGCGCTCCCTTCTTTGCCTCGGTGGGCACGCAGCGGTCAGACCTGGGAGGACCCGCCTCCCCGTGCAGCACCTCTTGCCCCCCTCGCGGACGCATCCAAGCTTGACTCTCCGCCCCCGCCTCCTTCTGCTCTGCGTCTCCCCTCCCGGCTGCTGGCAGGGCGCGGCGAAGAGCGGCGCGTGGGCGTGCTGCGGGGCGACCATGGCTGTAGACTGTTACCTCCGGTTCCCACAGTAACAATCGAAAGCCACGGTTGCCCTGGAGACGCGGGGGCGGGGCGCGCGCCGCTGACAGAGCCGCAGCAGTTCGCGGCCGGCTGACGTCAGGACCGCAAGGCGGGGGTCTGGGGATGGGGTGCCGCGCCGCGGGGCCCTGGAGCGGGACTGCGGGGGGCTTAAGCGGGTGTGTGTGTGCCGGCCACACCTCATAGGGGACTGGGGACGGGACGGCCTAATGGCCGCGCCTGCGCTGGATCAGCACCGCGGACAGCGGCGGTGCTGGCTAGGAGCACAGGGTTGCGGGACTCTGAGGGACAGAGGGCTCCGAGGCACGGCGGACGGCCGGGTCCGCGGTTCTGGGGCGGGGCCAGGCGTCGGTGGCCGTGACTGGAGACTGTTACTGAGGGAGGCCCAGGCAGTAAACAGTCTACAGCCAAGGTGCCGGCGCGCTGTCCGGGAGGGGGTGCCCCCGTCGCCCGCGGCTGGGGGCGCAGCTGCTCCACCCCCGCGTCTCCCGCCCTTCTCCGTCCCAGCGCTCTCGGACAGACACGGGCCTTGACGTCAGAGTCGCATGACGTCAAAGATTTCCCAAAGGGAGGCACTTCCGGCAGCGAGGGGGGGTGGCGGGGCGGGGCCGTCTGGCCTAGGCCCCGCCCCCTCTGGTCCTGAGAGGACAGCTCCAATAGCAGAGGCGGGAAGTCGTGGGCACAGCAGGGATAGCCCGACGGAACTGGACGGGGAGGGGGAGCCCGTAGAATGCGGGGGTGGTCCCGAGAAAGTAGCGGCCAGGGCGGCGGGAGGTGGGCGTCTGTCTCTTCCTCGCCCCCCAGCTCAGCCGGCCCGGGGCAGCGAGGCTGAGTCACCGCGCTGCCTGAGGAGGACTAGGGGGTGCGTCTCCTGGGCTGCCAGCATCTTCGCCCTACTTTCTTGGGTGGATGGCGCAGGAGCCCAAGGGAAAGCCGTGGGGACTCTGGGCTCCGTCCTCTACTCGATGCTCCTCCGAAGTGGCTGTGTCTCCATCCAGGCCCGGGCAGGTGCTGCGTGGGGTTCTGTGTCCGCCTCTGGCCCCGGCTCCACGGGCTGCGAGGGTACCCTCCTCCCTCTACCCTGTCCCTATCCCCATTCTGGAGAGGTCCTCCAACCCGCCACCCGGCCGGTCTCTTCCTTGCCCTCCCGTCTGTGCCTGCGCATCTGTCCATCTGTGGCCCGTCGGTCGGTCAGTCCCTCTTACCTGGCGGGCTGCGTTGCGCCAGCGCCCGGTCGCCTCCTGCAGCCTGGCCGGCGCGGCGGCTTTTATAGGCGCGCGTAGTACTCGTGCGGCGGCTCATTCATGCGGCCACGGCTCCTACACACTGACGCGCTGCCGACGTCAGCGGGGAATTTAGGAAATGGGAAAAGGGGCTATTTATAGTGGCGAGGCAGGGAGGAGGGGGGAAAGTGGGGACCAAGGCGACCGGGAGCTGGGAGGAGGAGGAGGGTGCACGGAAGCAGGAACGGGGGGGGACCGCCCGCGCCCCCAGTTCGGGCCTATAAGGGTTAACTTTCCGGAACTGAGTGCTGGGGACTGAGGAAGATGGTGCAGGGAGGGTGAAGCGTGTGGCTGCATGTTTATTCACTCTCCCCTTCCAGCGCTCTGTGACTCCTGGGGGTCCTCACCTGGTAGCCCCCACACCCGCTTCTCAATTTCTGGACCAAAGGGTTCCATGACGTCACAGGATACCCTGCGGCGGCGTCACACACCGCATGGCCATTGCGGTGTCGTCATCCTCTGGTGGGGGAGCAGGAGAGGAAACTGGACCTGGGGGGTGGCCTAGGGAGCTGCTAGGGCTGTGGCGTCAAAGCAAAGTAAGAGTTGGGTAGTCCAGAAGTCTTGGAAGGCTTTAGTACAGGAGAATGGGCCTGGGAGGGAAGGCGCAGCGGAGATCAGGTACCTGTCAAGGAGCTGGAGACTGGAGGGAAGACAGAAGTTCAGGAGCATGGCATGCGCTCCTCAGAAAAGAGCCCGGAGGCCGGGCGCGGTGGCTCACCCTGTAATCCTAGCACTCTGGGAGGACGAGGCGGGTGGATTGCCTGAGCGCACAGGTTCGAGACCAGCCTGGCCAAGAGCAAGACCCCCCTCTCTAAAAATAGCCAGATGTTGTGGCGGGTGCCTGTAGTTCTAGCTACTCCTGAGGCTAAGATAAGAGAATGTCTTGAGCCCAAAAGTTGGAGGTTGCTGTGAGCTGTGACGCCAGAGCACTCTACCGAGGGCAACAAGTGAAACTGTCTAAAAAAAAAAAAAAAGAAAATGAGCAATGGGTGGGGTCCTCTATGTGGGAGTTGTGTAAGGTTACAAGAGTAGGGGTAAGAGGAAGAACAGCCTCAGCAAGTGGAGGGGAGGTTAGCAGTGCCTATGGGCCCTAGGGTCCATTTATGTCATGATGGACGTTGGTAGAGCTCATATGAGGGTGGTAAAGAGTGAAGGAGGCCAAAGGCAGCAGTTTGGCAGAGAGACACCTCCAGGGAGTGACGGACACCATTGGTTGGAAGAATTAATGTTTCTGGAGGTCAGGTTTGGCAGGAAAAGCCCATGCCCTATGGAGCAGAGCTCCCATGGACAGTAGCACTCAATGAATGGTCCTGGCCCAGCCTAGCCCTAGCTTCATCTCCACAGTAGAAAAATACTAAACGGAGGAGAAGTGTGTTCAGAGAGAGGAGCTGGACCAGATGGGGAGAGGCAGCCTCAGGCATGGCCAGCGGTGCTGGGGAAGGAAGGAAAGGTCGAAGGGTGAAGTCCATAGGAAGGCAAAGGGCTCCTGAAACTGCCGATGGGCTGGGGGCAGGGCTGTGAGACCCTCCCTATGCAATGAAGCAATGATGGCATGAGGGTAGGGGCTAGGGACAGGTAATTTAGGAGAAGTTGACAGGGAAAAAGTGCTGAAGAATAAACACAAACACTGTGGGCACAGCAGACCGTGGGATGGGTCAGGAGTGGACAGACTCCAATGCACAAAACACACATGGGCGCCTGTAGTCCCAGCTACTCAGGAGGCTGAGGCAAGAGAATCGCCTAAGCCCAAGAGGTGGAGGTTGCTGTGAGCTGTGTGTCGCCACGCACTCTACCGAGGGTGATAAAGTGAAACTCTATCACTACAAAAAAAAAAAAAAAAAAAAAAGACACATGGGGCCGAGGGCTGGCTCCTTGTGAGGCTGGAACCTGACCTTAACAAAAGGAGAAATGACTAAAGCAGGGAATGGGGTAAGAGAGGGCCTACGTCCCCTTTGGTATTTGGCCTTCTAGAATTCCCCTTTCTTGTCACTAGCCTTTGTTCCAGGGATTCTGTTCTTTGGGAATGCCTTCTTGCTTGGTTGGAGAACTCTTGTTCATTCGTCGAAGCCTGGCCGAACATTCTTTGGAGGAACCTTTCCATCCCCCCTCAAGACTCCACAACTCTTCCACCTCAGCCCCATAGGACGTCCCTTGGCAGAGATGTCCGGGTCCACCTGCCCTAGAGGCCTGCAGTTCTGGATCCCATTGTTTTCATGTCTGGGACCTCACTACTTCTCTAGTGAGGATCCCGTGGAGAGACGGAAAAGTGGGCGTGGATAAGATGGATCCAGAACATAAGGTGGAAATAGGGAGAGGTGTGGACTCAGGAAGTGGCTTGAGTCACAAGGACCTGTTTAAACCAGGAGCCTCTGCCAGGCACAGCTTTTAAAAAGAGTGCGGAGGAAAGGGAGCCTCTAGGGGGCGCACGACACCTTGGTGTATGTCAGGGACCGCTAGTGGCCGCGCCCGCCGCCCCTCGCGGAGTGACTCAGCCAGTATCTCTGGCGGGGGCGTGGAGGCCAGAGGACATTGCGGGGGGCGGCAAGCGCGGCCCCCGCTGGCCCTGCGGCCCCGCGCTGTTGCTAAGTTTTCCAAGGCCTTAGAGAGACGTGATCTGGGCGAATCTCATTGGTTACCATGGTAACACTGCGCTCCAGCCCCTCGCGCTTGGCCGCGGAGGAAGACGCACCCAATCAGAAGCTGCGGGTGTTCTCGGAGACCCCCCCCCCTCCGGCGTGTGGGCGGGGGTCAGGAGGTGCGGGAGGAGGCGGAGCGTGAGCCGCGGAGACGCGGCGCTCGTTAACAGGCCTGGTGCCACCTTGGGGCCGCACGGGGCCACTTCCGGAGTAGGTGTGTGAGTACCGGCGCGCTAGCGCAGGGTCCCCTATCTCTCAGAAGAAACGTCACCCGCGCGAACCTGGCCTTCAAGTGGAGTGCAAGACCTTGCGGGGGTCCTGAGCCCCACAGGGCCTATTGTCATGTTCTTTTCGGATGGGTGGGTTGGAGAAAAAGCCATTTATTCGCGGTCGTTCAAAACGGCTTACACGTGAATGTGAGGCCTGAGGTTACCTTTGTGGACTACCAGTAGGTGCTGTCCAGTCATTTTCAATCGACCTGAATGACTTTTCCTGGGTTCCCTCCGGAGATTCGCAAGCTCAGGGCTCTTTGTATAACACCAGTCTAGGTTCACGCAGGGCCCTAGAATCCGGGATGGCGCGGTTGTGTGTTTGTGTAAACATGCGCTCTGGCAAGTGTCAGTGCCTAGAGAGGGTCTGGGTACAAACGAGTTCATGCTGTGCATACCTAATCCTTTTGCCTGAGTGGTTGGGTATGTTGGGGGGGGGTCCAAGTGGACAGTTCTCTACAGGAAAGTCTAAAAAGAGACCCTCGAGATCTTGTCTACCTTCGTCTTCCCTCCCACCACCTACTGTTAACCAGAGTCCTCTCCTTGCAAGCAGGACTTTTCCATATTGGGGCTACATAGATAGAAATGTGTACTTGAGAAAACTCAGCTCAAAACCCCAGGGTTTATGGGGCTTGCAGGTGCGGGACCTGGGTTCGTAGGTGGACGCATCTGGGAAGGTGAACCTGCGGATATAGGTCGTCATCCCCAGCCCAGCTCAGCATCTGCGAACCTCCAGCCCAGGTGCGCAGGAGTAAAAATCGCCACGGTGCCGCGCAGAGCCCTGGGTTTCCGAAAGGTGGCGCCATAGCCGCAGCAGCGCCGCTGGCCCGGGCCACTCCAGATAAGAGTGTGCGGAAAGCGCGGCGGGGCTGAGACGCGACCAGGACGCGGGGAGGACGGACCAGCAGGACAGACCGACCGGGGGCCCGGCGGGCGGAGGGCAGCGCAGCGCAGCCACGTCCCCCCTGGATCCGCCGGCAGCCGGGCCCGGGGCTTCCGACATGCCCCCCAGGTGGGTTCTGGAGCTGGGGACTGGGAGGGACAGGGGACCCAGGACAGCTCGGTCCTCGTGCGTTGGCTGCCTCTGGCGCATCCTCTGGCGCGGGCGCCCCATCGTGGCTGGCGTTCAGGGCTCCCGGTGTCGCCTTTATAGGACTCAGGACCGCCGGGCCGCTGCTCTGCGCCGGGTTCACAGCGGGGTCAGCGGACCCGGGCGGCTCTGTCCGCACATGGGCTGGAGAAGCAAGGGGAAGAGAAGGGGAGCAGGCGGGTGCGGCTGGCAGGGGCGCTGCCCTGGCACCGCTTGGAGCCTGGCAGCGAGCGGGTGGGGCGCCAGCTAGGAGCTGCCACCGCCGGCCGCGGGGAGGGAAGCCCGGTCGGCTTTGGCCACAGGTAACGGGCCGCGAGGCCCTGCGGGCTAGGCGGGGAACGGGGTCGGACGGGCGAGCAGGCCGGCAAGGGAGCTTAGGGCTCCACTTGGCCACCGGCATTGGGGGCTGTGAGGAAAGGCTGCGAGCCGAGGGGCTGCGGCTGGCGCTCCTCCCGCCCTGTCCGAAGTTGGAAAACTTTTCCCCAAGTTTGGGGCGGCGTAGTTCCAGGGGAGAAGGGGCCGAGGGGAACAGGGGAGGGAGGCGCCGGGTCGGTGAATGTAGAGCCGAGGCTGAGGCCGGGATGCGGGTGGGGCGCAGGCCCGGGTCAGGGCCGCAGCCGGCAGCGCTCTGTGCCCGCCCGGGGCGCTGCCCCCTCCCTCCCCTGGGAGCTGCGTGGCTCCCCCCTCCCCCCCACCTGCTTCCTGCCTCAGCCTCCTGCCCCGATATAACGCCCTCCCCGCTCCGGCCCCGGCCTTCGTGCTCTGCCCGCCACGGCAGCCGCTGCCTCCTCTGCCCGCCCGGCAGCTGCCGCCCGGGCCCTAACCGAGGGCTTGACAGCCCCCGGCCAGGGCGGCGCCACGGCGGGCACCGGGGTCCCCCTCCTTCGTATCACTTCTCCCAACTGGGGCAACTTCTCCCGAGACGGGAGGCACTTCTTACTAGGCTCCCTTTCTCCCTACTTGGGCAAATTTCTCCGCCCTGAATGACTTTTCCTGAAGCGGACATTTTACTTAAATCGGGTAACTGTCTCCGAAAGGGTCATTTCGTCAGAACAGTGTTCTCCTCGGAAGCCCCCAGCACCCAGCCCGTGTGCCCAGTGGGCGTCGGGGCCTGGGGGCTCAGGCCAGCCTGGCCTCCTCTCCAGCGGCGCCGCTCTTCTCTTGCTCCTTCTGCTTCGGGCCAGTGGGCCTAGGCTCCCACTCTCGGAGGTTGCAGATCCTTAGCCAGTGCCCAGGCCGCAGTGCTCCATGCTCCTGCTCAGCTGAGGGGAAGGGGAAGTGGAGGGGAGACGCGCCGGGCTGAGTCCAGGCGGCGAGGGCGCTGCACGACTCTTACCCGGCTGGTGTGTGTCCCCGCAGGAGAGTGTGCTGGGCAGACGATGCTGGACACGATGGAGGCGCCCGGCCACTCGAGGCAGCTGCTGCTGCAGCTCAACAACCAGCGTACCAAGGGCTTCTTATGCGACGTGATCATCGTAGTGCAGAACGCCCTCTTCCGCGCGCACAAGAACGTGCTGGCGGCCAGCAGCGCCTACCTCAAGTCCCTGGTGGTGCATGACAACCTGCTCAACCTGGACCATGACATGGTGAGCCCGGCCGTGTTCCGCCTGGTGCTGGACTTTATCTACACCGGCCGTCTGGCTGATGGCGCAGAGGCAGCAGCGGCGGCATCCGTGGCCCCGGGGGCCGAGCCAAGCCTGGGCGCCGTTCTGGCCGCTGCCAGCTACCTGCAGATCCCTGACCTCGTGGCGCTGTGCAAGAAGCGTCTCAAGCGCCATGGCAAGTACTGCCACCTGCGGGGCGGCGGTGGCAGCGGTGGCGGCTATGCCCCCTACGGGCGGCCGGGCAGGGGCCTAAGGGCCGCCACGCCCGTTATCCAGGCCTGTTACTCCTCCCCAGCAGGGCCTCCGCCACCGCCTGCTGCGGAACCGCCGTCGGGCTCGGAGGCCGCAGTCAACACGCACTGTGCGGAGCTGTATGCCTCAGGCCCTGGCCCAGCCGCCGCACTCTGTGCTCCAGAGCGCCGTTGCTCCCCTCTCTGTGGCCTGGACCTGTCCAAGAAGAGCCCACCCGGCTCTGCGGCTCCCGAGCGGTCCCTGGGTGAGCGTGAGCTGCCCCCGCGCCCAGACAGCCCTCCCAGCACTGGCCCCACCGCCTACAAAGAGCCACCACTCGCCCTGCCGCCGCTGCCTCCACTGCCCTTCCAGAAGCTGGAGGAGGCCGCACCGCCTACGGACCCGTTCCGTGGCGGCGGTGGCAGCCCGGGACCCGAGCCCCCCGGCCGCCCCGACGGGCCCAGCCTTCTCTACCGCTGGATGAAGCACGAGCCGGGTCTGGGTAGCTATGGTGACGAGCTGGTCCGGGAGCGCGGCTCCCCCAGCGAGCGCTTGGAGGAGCGTGGTGGGGACCCGGCCACCTCGCCTGGAGTTCCTCCGCTTGGCCTAGCACCACCTCCACGCTATCAAGGCAGCCTGGACGTGCCCGTCACGGGCGGCGACGGCGACGACTACAAGAGCAGCAGCGAGGAGACTGGCAGCAGTGAGGATCCCAGCCCGCCTGGCGGCCACCTCGAGGGTTACCCATGCCCGCACCTGGCATATGGCGAGCCTGAGAGCTTCGGTGACAACCTGTACGTGTGCATCCCTTGCGGCAAAGGCTTCCCCAGCTCAGAGCAGCTGAATGCCCACGTGGAGGCTCACGTGGAGGAGGAGGAAGCGCTGTATGGCAGGGCTGAGGCGGCTGAAGTGGCTGCCGGTGCCGCCGGCCTAGGGCCCCCTTTTGGCGGTGGTGGGGACAAGGTCGCTGGGGCTCCGGGTGGCCTGGGAGAGCTGCTGAGGCCGTACCGATGCGCGTCGTGCGACAAGAGCTATAAGGACCCGGCCACACTGCGGCAGCACGAGAAGACTCATTGGCTGACCCGGCCCTATCCATGCACCATCTGCGGGAAGAAGTTCACGCAGCGTGGGACCATGACACGCCACATGCGCAGCCATCTGGGCCTCAAGCCCTTTGCATGCGACGCATGCGGCATGCGCTTCACACGCCAGTACCGCCTTACGGAGCACATGCGCATCCACTCTGGCGAGAAGCCCTACGAGTGCCAGGTGTGTGGTGGCAAGTTCGCACAGCAACGCAACCTCATCAGTCACATGAAGATGCACGCCGTCGGTGGCGCGGCCGGAGCGGCCGGGGCGCTGGCAGGCCTAGGAGGGCTGCCTGGCGTTCCTGGCCCCGATGGTAAGGGAAAACTCGACTTCCCTGAGGGCGTCTTTGCTGTGGCCCGCCTAACAGCTGAGCAACTGAGCCTGAAGCAGCAGGACAAGGCGGCTGCTGCGGAGCTGCTGGCGCAGACTACGCACTTCCTGCACGACCCCAAGGTGGCGCTCGAGAGCCTCTACCCGCTGGCCAAGTTCACTGCGGAGCTGGGCCTCAGCCCGGACAAGGCTGCGGAGGTGCTGAGCCAGGGCGCTCACCTGGCCACCGGACCCGACGGCAGGACCATCGACCGTTTCTCTCCCACCTAGAGCGCCCCTTGTCAGCCTGCCCTGTCGCTGCTGTGGGCCTGGCTCGCACCCATAGGCAGCGGTAGCAGCAGGGAGCAGGCACACCGCGCCCGCCCGAAACAACTGTAATAGCAGCGGCAGCGACTCCTCAGTGGCTGCCCCACCTCCCTGCGGCCTCACCTGGCCTCACTGCTTTGTGCCTTAGCCCGGGGGTGGGGGAAAACCCCGGGACGGGGGTGGGATGGGGGAAGGGAGATTTATATTTTTGATATCGGCATTGACCAAAGGAGACCCCCGGCCTCTCCCGCCTCTTTCTGTGGTTCATTGGCCCCCTCCCCCAGCTCTGTGCTGCTCTTAGGGGGAGGGGTGTCACTGTTGGGGCACTCTGAGCCCTACCTCCGGCCCTTGCGACCACACCCATTCTCACTGTGAATCCCCTTGCTGGGGTCAGAGCGTCGGGCCGAGCTAGGGAGTGGGGAGGGGACTGAGCCGGCCGGAGGGCCCCGCCCCCACTCCCGCCCGCCCCGGGACTGATAATGTGAAGTTCCTCATTTTGCACAAGTGGCACTAGCCCCAGGGCCAACTCTTCCCTCCTCGACCACCGAGGGCGGGAGTTCTGGAGTCAGAGGGCTAAGACAGCCCTGGCCTACCGGGCCTCCCACTCCCGAGGTGTCCCCCTCCTTTACCTGGGGCCCCGGACCATATTTATTGCATGCGCCCCGGGCAGCCCCCCATCCCGAGCCCAGACTGGGCTGGGCTGGAACGCCGTCTCTTTAGCTCCCTCCTCTTCGTTTGTATATTTCCTACCTTGTACACAGGCTCTTCCAGAGCCGCTTCCATTTTCTATACTCAACCAAACAGCAATAAATCAGTAACCAAGGACCCCGACCCTGCCACTCTCTTCTGCCCTTGCACAAGGACCAGGCTGGGCTGAACATGGTGGGTGAAGGAGCCAGAAAGGGCTACCCTCACACAGGTGCAGGGGCTTGGACCTTGGACCTCCCCAGTCTCACAAACAGATCGGCAAGAGGTCAGGTATGTTTCAAAACTAAAAATTTATTAAGGAAACAAAACCAGTGCTGCAAATGGGACAGAAAGGAGAGATGTGTCTCCCTCCCACCCACCCAGTCATCAGTTTTGTCAGAGGATCTCAAAGGAGAGGCAGGGACCCTATACCCCAGCTCAGTCTTCTGAGGGTCTGGGGGACTCATGTCCCCAAAACTATTGGCCTTGGCTCTCATGCATAGTCTTCCCCTCCTTCTGTCATAGTCCTGGCCCTCAGGGTGGCCACAGCAATACTCCCATCCCCTGGACAGGCTGTACAGTCAGACTGTGGGCTCTTGGGGTGTTTCCCCACTGGTCCCACCAAGATTTACCCCTGGCTCCACCTAAAACCCTGTCTTTCCATAGTCCTTATCCCTGCCCCTGGGTTGGAGGAACTCATTTCCAGCCGGAAATCTTTCTGCTGAGGTTCTGATCATGGGTACCAGCTAAAAGGACAACAAAACACTCAAATGCTAAAGGGCCCCTACATCAGTTCTTCTGGGAAGTCAAGGGAAAAGGCAGAAATGACAAAAACTCCAGGCTAGGCAAGGTTACACCCTGGCACTGGACTGTTTTACTGTCTGGGCTATGTAAGCCTGGGAAGTTTCTCAAGAGCATAGGGGTTTGGGGTAGGACATGGGTGGGAAAGCTTTACTAGGTTTCTGCCACAGGTAGGAGAAGAGGAAGATTCCGAGTCAGAACTCCTAAGACACAGAACTGAGGCGAGGAAGTTGAGGGCATCAGGGAGGTGAAAGGGATCCACTAGAAAGGGAAGGAGGATAAGGGGGTGTTCTTGATGGAGGAAGGACAAGAAGAGGGAAGAGGGGAACTGAGAAGAGTCTAAGGAAATTTCCTGAAGAGGGAACTAGAGTGAAAGGAAGGCCAATGAGGGAAGAGCAGGCAAAGGCCACCCAGGATATATGGGGCCTGAGATCAGATGTCCCTTCCTCTACTGTTTAGGGGGAAAAACAGTGGCAAAGTGCAAGAGACCCAGACTGATAAGGGCAGAAAGAAGAGCAGAAGACAGGGGTATGTGTAAGGCTGGGGATAGAGAAGGTAGGGGCCTAGGGCTGCTGTTAGGGACATGGCATCCAGAACCCAACTTAGGTCCAGGGGAATTCAAATCCAGGTCTCAGTGAGACAGAGACACACCCTGGACAATTTCTTTGTGACATAACTGAAGCTCCCTGAACACATTCAGGACAGAGGTTCTGAAGATTAAAGGAACCTATGATTCGCCTGCATCTGATGGAAACTCCAAAACGCCTGCCATCTCTGTCAGAGAATGGCTGAGTCCCAGGGTGAGGAGGCCCTCCCTCAGCCTTGAAATGAGACAAGGAGGGGGAGAGAGGCTGAGAGCCTGAGCAGCCTATCTGGCTTGCCCACCTGCTGTCACGGTAGCCAGCCACCTCCCTACTAAATCTTGGCAGCCCAGGAGGGTCCCAGCAGCTTCCACCCAACCCTTGGGAGGGGCTCTGTGAGGAGCAGCTCCCCCACAGCATGGCCACGGCATGGGTTGGAAGAGGATGGTTTATTGTCTGGGTGGATTGGTGGCTCAGGCACGTGGGCATCTTCTGTGCTACACTGGGCGCCTCGTGGCCTTTCAGGAATGGTTCCATGGGGGTGGGCCCTGGTGTAGCCCCCTCAGCCCACCTGGGCCCATGTGAGGAAGGCTGGGATGTCCCGCACAGGCACATTCCTTGTCAGTGCTTTCACACGCAGGTTCCGGTCATCAGTCAACAGCACCACCTCCCGCAGTAGCCGGATTGGCTCCTCTGTTGGCATGAGAGAGCAAAGGCCTTCACTGAGGGCAGGATGCAGAGGCACTGGCTGCCTCTTCTGCCCTGGAGGGGAATGGGGTCCTGGGGGTTGGGGTGTCAAGGCCAGTCATTCCTTGGTCCTTCCAGAAACAAGTCCCTTCCTTCATCCAGGTTCTCAGCCTGTGGTGCCCCTCCCCTATTGGCTTAGAAAGGGCTAAGTTGGGCTTCTGCTTTGAACCCCACCTCTTACACAGGACTGTATTCTGCCTTGGGACTGAGAGCTAGCCAAACCCACTGGCCTTCACACATCTATCTCCTAGGACTTGGGACTGAGGGAGCAGAAGCAGCCCTTTGCTTCTACTTCTTACTGCATAGCTGGCCCTTGATCACCATACCCCTCTTTTTGCACATCCTCTCTCTCCAAAAGCTAGCAGGTTAATGCTTTAGGCATCTAGGGGTAGAGAACTGAAGAAGGAATAGAAAACATAGCCATGGCTCCCAGATGTGGGGAGAAGGAACCCTGAGGAGAGGCAGGAAAGGATCCTTGGTAGAACCACACCAAGGGGGCTCTAAGGCTACGGCCAAATGATTTCCTCTATTAAAATAAAAGTAATCTATATATATGGTAAAATGTCCTACAGAAGAATAAAAAGGAAAAGTAGAGTCAGGATTATGCTCCCAGCTCTGTCTTATACCCAGGGGTAGATTGTGTCTTTCCAGGTTTCTTTATATACACATTTCAAAGTACACATACTTGTATATATATGCTTCTCCCCATTCAAACACTGTGATCATACTAGTCATACTTTATTCAGATGTTATGTACTTGAAAGATCTTTCTGTATTGGCACAGGCATCTTTCATTTTTTTAAGTACAATCTCTTCACTACCTCTCTTTCCCTAATTCCCTCACCTTTAACATGTTGGAGAGAATTTAAACAGGGGCTAAGCACTCACATAGTGACAACCCCCACCACTGGCATGCCTGCTTGGGTGGCAGGTCCACTCCTTAGTCCCAGGCTGGGCATTTCCTGACAGAGGTCCGGCAGACAGTACAGCACAGGAAATGTCCTGTGGTGCTCACTGACTGAGTGGGCTGACGGGGCTGGGGGACTGCAAATATCCATGTCTGACCTGAGTAGTTTCAGACTTGCCAGCTCCAGGCAGGGAGGCTGGGAACTGGCTTTCAGCCTGGGGAGGAGTTTGGGGGAAGAGGGAGGGAGAGGTACGTGGTGGGGAGAGAAGAACAGAGAAGGAAGGAAAGTGTGATATAGAGGCAAGGGGCTGTGGTGGGCAGAGAGGGACAGGAAGGTGGCCCTGGGTAAGGGGATGGCTTAGAGACACTTCAAGCTGCCTGGGCTCCTCTGCAGTGTGATTATGAGCTAGTGTGGTCGTGTGCAATGCTGTGGAGGCCTCCCAGCTGGCTATTGTGTCTGTGTGCAGCCCCACCATTCCTGCCCTGGGCCTCAGACCAGGAGAGTCCCCAGTCTTAGGTCAGGCAACCAAGGCCCGGCATTGCTGGCAGGGGTCTGCAGGGGTTTCTGTGGATACTTTGAGACATTTTTAACAATAAACATCCTCTGTTTTGACACTGGTAACTTCACTTTGTTAGAAACCAGAGACTGTCATCTTGTCAGGCCCCATCCGCCATAATCCACATGATTTTAAAATTCAACATCGTTTACACATAAACATTTGGTGACGGTTTCTCTGTGAATCTGACAAGTTAATCTGCTAAGAATTCACACTGACAAATGGGGTTTGATTACACCAGCCGTTGCTGATGTAATTCTGATGGGGCGGTCCCTAGGATGGCAATGGGTTCCTGAAGGCTGTTTAGGGTGTGGGAGGACGAGTAGGGCCAAAGCCAGAATGTGTCTGTGCTAAGAAAGAAACGGTTTTGAGGCTGGAGTGGAGCATAGCAGTATCACATTTCTCTACAAGGCCTTCTGCAATCCTGCCTACCTCTCCATCAGAAAGTACCCCCTTCTAGGAAGCTGCCTGGGGACAGAGCACAAGCTCCTCTGTTTGGTTTGACCAGGACTCCTTTTTATCACTTGGATTCTCTAATTGTGGCCCTAAGAGAGAGTAAATGCATGCCATGTGGTAGGATTCCCTCTGAGGAACAGCAGTTGTGGACCTATTACAGCCCCTGGTACAGAGACTCATGAAAGAGACAGGGGCTGCACTAGCAGGGTGAGGAGCAGTGGTAGGAGAAGACAACTCCCAGAGGAGCCTGAAAGTCAGGGCTAGGAACACAAAGGCAGAGGAGAGAGGGGCCACAAGGAGAGAATGAAAACAAGAGACTACACATATGCAGACAGGAACCCCATGGTGAGAACTGTAAGCTGTGCAGATGACACTAAGGTAGAAGTGTCATCTAAGGATTCCTTCCCAAAGAAGATATGTAGGAATCTTAGGAACCAGGAGCAGAAAGCCCCCGAGCATCATTAACTCTGTACATGAAGACAACCTCAGAGCTTGAGGGTGAGGTGGTTAAGCACTTGGAAGACAACCCCAGTGGGAGCCCTTGACCCAAAGATGGGATTCTGCTCACCAAAAAGATCTTGAAAACTGGGCTGAGGGGGCTCAGTCCTCAAGCTCTCACGTGCTTCCAACTCTAGTCAGCTTACAAAGGGCTACTGCTCATGACCAAAGAGACTAGGAAGAAAGGCCTACTACTCACTGGGGAAGTGTCTCTGCCGAGGCCTGATATAGAGTAAATATTCAGGGGAGAACTGAAAGGGTAGCAAGGTGCGCATGGCCAAGAAAAGGGAGAGTGCCCCGGGGACCCACGGGGCTGGGTTCAGGAGACTATGGCCAGAACGAACTACACTGAATCATAAAGACATTTTTGCTGTCAGGGGGAACTCACTGAGGACCCAAGAAAGGAAATAGATGCACAGAGTGGGAAAGCTCACTGCCTGGGGCCAGGCTTCCTGGGCTAGGCTTATCCCTAGTTGGCCCAGGGTCTAGCTGACATTCCCTGAGGGTAGGGGAGCTATGATAGAGAGTACAGGAAATTGGGTTGACCTCAGGCCTGCATTGGCCCTGAACTCTGATTCCTCAGATTCTGCAGGCCAAAGTCAGCAGAAAGACCTGTCTCAGGGGCTGAGGATAAGTAGGATAAGGTAGGGAGGGCAGGGGGATGGATGATCCTCAGGCAGAGGCAAAGCTGTACCTTTGCTGGTGGGCATGAAGTCCTTAGCCTTGTCTTTGCAGTAGTGAAGGCAGCAGGAGAGGATTAGGTCATCGTTGTTACCCTGGAGGAAAACAAGTGTGAGAAGGGCCACTGGGCAGGAGGGGGCGCCATGTGGAGGAGACAGAGGTATACTCTGCCTCTGGGGTCCAGGAAAGGACCATATCCCAGAGTCCCTCCCATATGTGCTCTGGCCCTTACTTGCCTAGTCTGACTGTGCTAAGAGTGATCTGGAGGATAAGGAACTCCCTCCTCCCAGGTCTTGATGGTGGCTGCCCCCTCAGTGGCCTAGGCTGACAGACCTTCATCTTAGCACCTCCTTCCTAGAGACCCTGTTCTGAAGGCTGGCTGCAGGCTTTCCTTTCCTGCCAGAAGTCTCACCAGCTGGCCAGTGATATCCTCACTGCGGAAGGCGATAGATTCAAGTTCATTGCCACGGCTGGTCAGGGCCCGTAGGCAAGAGTCCCGACTCTCGAATCGACGCTCGAGGAACTCGATGGACTTGCGGGCCTTTTCTTGTACCACTCGAGCGTAGCCCCCAGCTCGATGGTCTGTCTCCTGCCCCTTGGCCAGGCCGTCCAACTCATTGATCACTGATGAGACAGAGCCCCACAAGATATCAGTCTCGGCAACCAGCAATTACATCTGCCTTCATCCTAGGCTTCTACTCACTTTCCCAGCTAGCCCCTTCCCAGACCACAGAAACCATCCTTCCCCACAGTTTCCTGTTCCAGTGAAACTAAGGCAGGAGGGGAGCTTGTAGGAGCAAGAAGTATGTGGGGGCAAGACTTTCATAGTGCCCTATCCCTTTCCACCTCTTCTCCTGGGCTCTACCCTCCTCTTAGGAGGAACTCAAAGGGGTTTTTTGGAGCTTCTGCATTCAGAGGAAGAAACCTAGCCACCTCTACTGCATTCCTTAGTTATAGAATCAAATTGAGAAGGTCCCTCAGAAGAGGCAAGAGTATGTAGCAGCTACAGGGAAAGTGAGGCACTATTTCTCATCTACTTGGGCCCCCAACTACAGCAGTCCCAGAGGGGCAAAGTTCTATTCTCCTCTCTCTCCAGTAGAGTGCAGGAAAGTCACTACAGAGTAAGGGGCAGTCATAGCTTCATTTCCAAAGGCCCTGGTATTCCTCAAAACCATACCCTTGGCACATCTACCTTCTCCGATACTGAGTGTGTGTGTGTATGTGAGTGTGTGTATGTGCCTGTCTGCCTGCCTATGTGTCTGGGACACGGCTTCATTTTCTGGTGAAGATTCTTTCCAAAATTCCAGCCAAAAGCCTGAGGTCAAGTGGGAAATATGCACTCCTTGGGGGCTCCAGGGAGTTTGGGGTCTGAGGCCTCTCCTTAGTACAATGATTCATGGCTCGGGGAGTCGGCATGAGCATGCTGTTCCATGGTGAGCCTGGCACTCATTGTCTGGGTATTCAGAGACATTTTCTGGAAAGGGCCCATGTGGGAACACACACACACACACACACACACACACACACACGATGCCAATGCATTCAGCAACCTAAGGGTGCAGTGTCCACACAACGTACAGCCAAGGATGGGGAATAGTGGTGGATGGGTGCATGGTCCAGCAAATAGAACATCAAACAGGCAAAACTGGTATTCTATCCCCAAATCTGCTTTCCTGCTTCCAAACTAAACACGCTTCAAAGGGGAAGCTTGTTTGTGCTTCTGCACCAGGCGGAGCTTCTCAATGCTGGGGTCAGGCCTAAGGAGCACAGAGCAGGTTAAAGAGCACAAGAAAGAAGTGGGAAGGCTGTTGGCTTAACTCTTTGCTGCTCTGGGCACAGGGCAGGAGTCTATTAAGGAAAGCATCAGTGGATAGGAGCTCTCCTCTTGCAGCTCCTGAGAGAGTCCAGGAACCTGCCCAACTGGGGTGGGTTCAAGGAGGCTGGCTTGTGCGGCTCCAACAGAGTTGTCAGTTCCTAGCACCCTCCATATATCCTCTGGATTCTCACGTTTTTTCCTCCCTCCCCACCAAATCTGGGTGTCTACTAAACCATAAGCTCCTCAGGACCAAGGGCCACAGCTCTGCGTTTCATTCGATCTCTCAAGAACAACAAGACTAAACACAGTAGGGGCATAATCAATGCTAGTGACTAAGAACCCTGCTAGCCTGGGGTGATGTGTGAGGCATTTTCCAAGTCTGAGGGGGCTCCTGAGATGTCAGCAACATCTCTCAGTTATACCATTTCCTGACTATCTAGCAAAAAAGTGGCCAATTCACGTTCTTTCCCCCAAAAACCTTCTGGGTAAGAATGCATAGACATATATGATCCTGAAAGGCACTCCACCCCGGAACCTGGTGAGGGAAGCATGGGAGCCGGGGACAACATAATGGTCTTTACTGGTTTGCCTTGGTGACAGAAGTTGCTCTACTTTTGAAGAACATAAAACCTTCCCTTCCGTCTAAGGGGCTGGATTTAAGAGGTTCTGGCCAGGCCACATGGGGAGGGGGAAGGAAGACAGGGAGGGTGGAGGCGGGGAGGAGGGCTGCTTCAGTGCCAACATTCTCAGGTGGTGCTAACGTGTTTCCCACAACCCCCCAGGGTTCTGCAGCCTCTGCAGGGGCGGATGTTTCCTGCCCTTTGTTTCCACCCCCGTTTGGCACTAAGACACTTGGGACTGGGAGGGAAGGCCCAATGGAACATCTTGGCATGGATGTCAAAGGTGGCTTAGTAGGCAGACTGCCAGTCTGGTGGCTTTTTCAGAGGACAGGGCTTTCAAACTTGGGGACATAAAAAAGCCTGGACTTCTCAATCATCTTCCAGATCATCTCCCTCCACAGCAGAGCCATCAGCTAGATCAGCTACATTAGAAGGAAGCCCAGAGTGCGAAGCCCACCCTGAGGCTGACCCACCACAGAGTATTCTAAGAACTAAGGATACCCAGAAGACAGTACCGTGGAGATAGTCCAGCTGGGCTCCTCTGGCCAAAGGGTGGAAAAGCAAGCTAGTTGGGTCCTGAGACGCTGACCCTGCACCAGCAACAATGACCAGACAGTGGTAAAGGCCCAAGTGGTAGGAATCCACACACATGAGCCAAGGGCTTGCTCTGGAGGGTTCCCATTGGCCTCGCCTTAGGGTGACATTGGCCAGAAGAATGCTACCTCGAACCAACAGAATGATCATGAAAAGCTACAAGACAATCAGCCCAAAGGCATCTAACCACTTCAAAATCCTCCCAGCCTCCCTGCCAGACCACCCAGCAGCACTGCCGTTATCTGCCAGGGCTGAGTGTTTACCAATAACGGGAACCAGCTTTGCTGTTTTACTGCAAGCTTTATAAGGATAAAAACAAGGGCTGGGTTCATGCAGCCTTTGGTTGCTGGGACACAGAAGTGCATTTGCTCAAGCAGTTTAAGCCATGGATCAGCCATAATAATTTGAACTGCTTTGATTATTAAACAATTTTCCTTGTCCCATGCATTCCCTACTTCCTTGCAAATCCTGTCGTACACACACACAGCAAGGCGTTGCCTCCCTGGCCTCTGGGCCACAGGGTTTGTATGTAGGGGGGCTGCTGTACACGTGCAGAGCTGCCTTGCCCTTCCCGCCTGACTCACCGATAAGGGGCACCACCAGGATGTACTTCCTGCTCTCCAGCAGCCGTGTCAGACTGGCCAGGTGGTCAATGAAGCCGTTGGTGTCTGGTACAAGGAACAGGGGTCTGATCTCAAGCTCCATCTGCCTCATCTGGCTCTGGTCCTCCAGGACAGCCTACAGGGACACAGAATGGTGAGTGAGCCAGACAGTGAGCAGGCAAGCAGGTGGGCGAGCCAGGGCCCTGACTCCACAGTGTGTCAGCATCCTGCCCTAATGGACCGTTCCCCCGACCAGGGGAACAACCAGCCCCATCAGGACTAAGCGACAGGCCCAACGGCTGAGCACAGCACTGCAGTCAAAATCAACAGAGGCCAAATGGCCCATGGAATAAGGTATGGATAAAACCCTGCCTAGGACTAAGAAAGGACCCTGATAGTATTGAAAATTACATGTCTTGGGCAGCGCCTGTGGCTCAGTGAATAAGATGCCGGCCCCATATATTGAGGGTGGGAGATTCAAACCCAGCCCTGGCCAAACTGCAACAAAAACAAAATAGCCGGGTGTTGTAGTGGGCGCCTGTAGTCCCAGCTACTCGGGAGGCTGAGGCAAGAGAATCGCCTAAGCCCAGGAGTTGGAGGTTGCTATGAGCAGTGTGATGCCACGGCACTCTACCGAGGGCAATAAAGTAAGACTCTATCTCTAAAAAAAAAAAAAAAAAGAAAGAAAATTACATGTCTCTGAAAGAAAGATCTTCTGCTCAGAATCAATGAGGGACAGTTAGGTTCCTTGGATATGAAAGTGACTTCATGTATATTACCTAGGCACCAAGTAGAAAGGGACTTCTCATTCCAGACACTTGTGACTATCTAGAACAGAACTTATTATTCAATACATTTCACTGTGTAGCTGAAACAAAATTAAAAAAGTGAAGTTTGGCCAGGCGTGGTGTAGCTCATGCCTATAATCCTAGCACTCTGAGAGGCCAAGGTGGGAGGCCTGCTTGAGCTCAGGAGCTCAAGACTAGCCTGAGCAAGAATGAAACCCCATGTCTATTAAAAAAAAAAGGCCAGGCACAGTGGCTCATGCCTATAATCCTAGCACTCTGGGAGGCCAAGGTGGGTGGATGGCCTGAGTTCATGGGTTTCAGAACAACCTGAGCCAGAATGAGACCCCAGCTCTAAAAATAGCCAGGCGTTGTGGCGGGCACCTGTAGTCCCAGTTACTTGGAGGCTGAGGCAAAAGAATTGCTTGAGTCCAAGAGTTGGAGGTTGGTGTGAGCTATGACACCACGGCACTCTACTGAGGGTGACAAAGTAAGACCCTGTCTCAAAAACAAAAAAGAAAGGAAAGAAAAATTAGGACACCATGGTGCACGCCTGTAGTCCTGGCTACTTGGGAAGCTGAGGCAGGAGAACTGGTTGAGTCCAGGAGTTTGAGGTTGCAGTGAGCTATGATGACACCACTGCACTTTTATCTGGGGCGACAGAGCAAGACTTTGTCCCAAAAAGCAAAACAAAAAGCAAAAACAAACAAAAAAACCCCCTAAACCAAAAAAGCAATGACGTTTAACTCAACGTCTATAGGGAAAAAGTGATACTGACGACTAATAATTAACACCAAATACAATCTCCCCATTTCCTGCAGTAGAAGGAATCCATGTGGTGTGATGTATTAAGATCCCACTCACGGGCTCAGCACCTGTGGCTCAAGTGGCTAAGGTGCCAGCCATACACACCTGAGCTGGCGGGTTCGAATCCAGCCCAGGCCCACCAAACAACGATAGCTGCAACCAAAAAATAGCCGGGTGTTGGGGCAGGCACCTGTAGTCCCAGCTACTTGGGAGGCAGAGGCAGAAGACTCGCTTGAGCCCAGGAATTGGAGGTTGCTGTGAGCTGTGAGCCACGGTGCTCTATCCAGGGTGACAACTTGAGACTCTGTCTCAAAAAAAAAAAAAAAAAATCCCACTCACAGGCTTGGTGCTCATAGCTCAGTGGTTAGGGCACCAGCCACATGCACTGGGGCTGGAGGGTTCAAACCCAGCCCGGGCCTGCTAAACAACGATGACAACAACAACAATAAAATAGCCGGGTGTTATGATGGGCACTTGTAGTCCCAGCTACTTGGGAGGCTGAGGCAAGAGAATCACTTACGTCCAAGAATTTGAGATTGCTGTGAGATGTGACGCCACAGCACTTTCCCAAGAATGACATAGTGAGACTCTGTCTCAAAAAACAAAAAAAAACAATAGCCATGGTATTGAGGACTTGACAGCCTAGTCATCTGTATAGTAGGACAAGCTAAAATGCCACAATAAAAAGTTGAAGTGTCTGGCTCGGCGCCTGTGGCTCAACGGGCTAAGGCGCCAGCCACGTATGCCTGAGCTGGCGGGTTTGAGTCCAGCCTGGGCCCACCAAACAACAATGACAGCTGCAGCCAAAAAATGGCCGGGCGTTGTGGCAGGCGCCTGTGGTCCCAGCTACTTGAGAGGCGGAGGCAGGAGACTCGCTTGAGCCCAGGAATTAGAGGTTGCTGTGAGAGCTGTGATGCCATAGCACTCTATCCAGGGTGACAGCTTGAGGCTCTGTCTCAAAAAAAAAAAAAAAAAGGTTGAAGTGTCTCCTCCTCTGTATCATTTAACTATCTTCTCCTGTGGCACTAATTGTCTATGGACCACCTGTCACCTCTCAGGAAACACGTGGCCCAGTGCTTATCTGTCTCACAGACTCTCAAACCTTTCAAGGAAGCGCCATGCACATCTACACAAGCCCAATTTTCTTTTCTTTTCTTTTTTTTTGAGACAAGAGTCTCCCAAGAAGCTGGGACTACAGGTGCCTGCCACAACGCCCAGCTATTTTTTGGTTATAGTTGTCATTGTTTGGTGGACCTGGGCTAGATTTGAACCTACTAGCTCTTGTGTATCTGGCTGGCGCCTTAGCCGCTTGAGCTATAGGTGGCGATCCTATGAGCCCAATTTTCTTGCCTGACAGTTTTACATGAGCAGCAGTGGCCCTTCAGGATAGGCTCTGGGTATATCAGTTACTACAGAACACGGTCATTATTGTGCTGCTTCCTTTTCTGGGGACCATGGCCAAAAAGCAAACTGATCTGCTGGCATCTGTCCAGACAGTGTGTTCCCTGTGTAGGGAGGCAGAGGGCACTAACACAAACCTGGGAGGGACCAGGAAAGCAGGTCCCATCCCAGTCACACCCTCTCAGGGCCTTCTGCCACACAGCAACTTGCAGGGACACAGATGCAGGACGAGTAGCTGTGCGTGCCAACTGAGATGGGGCCCACAGTGCCAGGCCCTGGCCACCAACAGTCAGGGAGGAGGATGCTCAGGTTTCACTGACAGTGACAGTAAAACTGAAAGGGCATGCCTTCAAATGATGGGGGTGGCTTCTCTGTGACCTACCAGAGACCTCTCCCTATGAGTAAGCTGTTGCTGCCACTGCCACCACAGCTGGTGGAAGGCACAGGCCACAGGACACCGGCAGGCATGAGAAATGCAGCTGGGAGGACTCATCTCAAGTGTTCCTATTGCTGTTACCCCAGGAGGTGAGGGTGCTGCTGCTGCTGATCTGCTTCCCAGGAGATGTGGGTCACTGTTCCTCACCAGAAGGCTACCACCTACAAGCTAACATACATTCCACCAAATGTGGCTTAGGTATTTTGTAAGAACTAGAAATGGTCCCTGCAGTTCCCTGAACACCTCTCTGCCCTTTTTCCTCTTGCAGAGGGAGTATCAGTATTCTTGTAGCTCATTTTTCTAGGCCTGAGTTCTCCATCTAGCTCTTCTGCAGGCTTTTCCTAGTACCTTAAGCTCCAAAATCTCTTCTTTCTGGGTGAGGGGAACAGAACAGGCACTGACACCTGGCTTGGGGTGGTTAGGGAGTGTAGTAACAGGGCTACTACAGGTTAGAGGGTCCTAACTGATCAGTGCATTTCTGCCACTGCACAACTGAAACTCATCTTACACCTATTTTCCTGCCTTGAGAAATGACATCCCAGCCCTGGTTTGACTCTATCAAAGAAATGGAATGGGGTACCTTTCTTACTCTGTGTGAATAATTAGCTCCTAAGACCCTGTTATCATCCTCCTTCTATGGCTGGCAGTAAGGCCTTTAAGCCAATTTGCCCCGTGGCAGTGGGGGTGGGGGACAGAGAGACAAGCTGAGCCTACCTGTGTTCTGATGGCAGGACAGAAGAAAAATCTAACTCTGACTTTCCTGGGTTCTTGGAGCTCTGGGTTATGACCAGAAAGGTGAAGAGGCTACAACCTCTTAGAAGGTGGCAGCCTTGTTGGGTTCCAGGGGCAGGGTGGGTGGGGGGTTAGAGTGGGGCCAAGCTATGTGAGGGTGGTCAGAGCTATGCTACCATCATCCGGTCCCAGGGGCACCCACAGACAACTTCCCTTAACCTGGCTCTGCCCAGTGAGTCACCACACAACTGCTTCCTGTTCCCCACATATCCTCACGGGAGTCTCAGGAGATTAAATGAGGCTGCTCCCTCTTCTCCTGGGGTACCAGTGGGCCTCTAGGGGTCACACCTGGGTCACAAGACTGGTTCAGTCCCTTTAAAGAGAATGGCAGATGGAAGAGGGTTTGGGAGTCCCAGGCACTCTGCTATGGGTGTCTGCATTTCCGGCCCTGAGTGGTGCTGTGTGTGTGCGTGTGTGTGTGTGTGTGTGTGTGTGTGTGTGTGTGTGTACGCGCGCTTAGCATTTGCCCTCCCAACTTTTCCAGATTTTACCCGTCAGATTCCTGGCAGCTGTGCACGGCGCCTGTGCCGGCCGTCACGTCCCATTCCGATCTCTGGGTCGCACGGTGAGAGAAGGACACAGGATGCGCAGGGAGTGAAAAAGTGATGTTGGTGGGGAGAGTGCCAAGTCCCCTCTCATAGCCATGGGACACTTGGGGAGAAGGGGGAAGCATACTGCTGTGGAGTTCAGAGGCCGGTAGTGAGATTTATTTTTGTTTGTATGAGTAAAAAGCTGCAGAAGCCTCTGGTGGGGGTGAGGGGTACAAGTGGAATGCTGTGACTCAGACATACAGGCCCTGGCCTGGACTCAAGCTTGATGACCCGGAAGGAGAGCTTCATAGGAACCTTTCTAACTGCAGCTAAGGTTGGGCCATAGTGATCCTGGAATAGTATACTGGGAATCCAAAGAAAGCATGGACCCTCTGAATCACACTCTGGCAATAAGGACTAAGGTGGTATAAAGTTGGGAAGGTGCTAAGTAACAGCTATCTCTAAGGTATGGGAGCTTCTTGGAGCAAGCTGACAGAGAATTGGGGAAGATAATATACAATAATGCCTAAGGAGGAAGTTAATAAGCCTGGGTCTCCAGGAAGGGCTCTGTGCAGGTTATGTTCTTCTTTCTATACAGTGGGAATAATTTCATGATGCTGACCCACTGAAACTTGAGACATTCAGAATTACAAATAAGAGCAATGCAATTAGCTGACATCGGAGTTGTGGAACTTGGAGAACCCTGATTATAAAGCAGAGCCAGACCAGGAAAAGTCCTTCTGCTTACGGGCTCACACAGTGTGGTGGCTGCTTCCTTCCCTCTATAACAGTGATTTTCAGCTAGTGTGCCATGAAAAACTTTAAAGATCGTTAATTAAATTATTTTCTTTCTTTCTTCCCTCCTTCCTTCTTCATTTTTTTTTTTTTTTCAGTTTTTGGCTGGGGCCAAGTTTGAACCCGCCACCTCCGGTATATGGGGCCGGCACCCTACTCCTTGAGCCATAGGCACCGCCCTTTTTTTTTTTTTTGAGACAGAGCCTTGGCATCACAGCTCACAACAACCTCAAACTCTTATACTCAATCGATCCTCTTGTCTTAGCCTCCCAAGTAGCTAAAACTACAGGTGCCTGCCATAATGCCTGGCTAGTTTTCTATTTTTAGTAGAGATGGGGTCTCATTTTGTTCAGGCTGGTCTCAAACTTCTGAGCTTGGGCAATCCATCCTCCTTGGCCTCCTAGAGTGCTAGGATTATAGGTGTGAGCCACTGCACCCAGTCTAATTATTTTCAAAAGAGGTTCAAAGCACATTAAGCACATTGTTTTTTCAATTCTTTTTTTCTTTTTTGATCAACATAATTTAAGTGTGCCATGTAAACTTAACTGTAGGTTTCAGTGTGCCATGAGATAAAAAAGGCTGAAAAACATTATTCCACAGTGTGATGAAATCATTTGTTCCTGGGCCTCTCTGGTCAAAGTCTTCACCAGATATTAAAATATCCAAAACACAGCAATTTTCACACTCACCTAGTATATAGAAGTACTTAGCAAAGTGCCTGATGTATATATTAGAAACCTCAATGAATATCAGTTTCCTTTCTTCCTGCCCAACTCTACTGTTAATTTTCTATATACCCAGGAGGGTAACTGTCTGGGGAAAGCACTAGGGAGAAAAACTGGACATAGGGAGGGGTGGGACAGAAGCCTACTGACTTCCATGACAAGACTCATAGTGCCTATGTGTGTATATTTTAACTATGTGAATATAAATGAAAAATGAAAAAAAAAAATGGAAATAAAATTAAAAGTAGGAAGAGTTGGTGAGATAACCACTGGGAGGCAGTTCCTTCTTGAGCTAGCAGAAGCCAAAGGTAGCAGGTCTTTGCTACAGAAATGAGGCAGCATCTCTATTTGGGGTGTGTTTTTAGTGGGGAAACTGCTGCTCCTAATCCCTTTCTGGATGTCCAAAGTATCACAGAGCTTAACATATACTTCCTTTCTCTTTTAAAATTATAACTATGACAAGGTGTTTGCTATTTCTTATTGTTTTATGAGGATTGATCTTACTTTCAAATTAGACTGAAAAGTGTTCAAGGAGAACTGTTTATTTTTCTTGAAGTTTCTTTTACAATACCTAGCATAGAGTTCAATGTATCATAAAATCTCAAAGAACTAAATCACTGAATCTCAGAGTTGAGGAGCACTTTAAAGATAATCTAATAGGGCTGGTGCAGTGGCTTATCCTGTTATCCCAGCACTCTGGGATGCCAAGGCAGGAGATTAAGTTGAGACCAAGAGTTTGAGATCAGCAAGAGCAACATAGCAAGACCCTGTCTCAATAAAAAATAGAAAAATTAGTCAGGTATGGTCCCAGCTACTTGGGAAGCTAAGGTAGAAGGATCATTTCAGCCCAGGAGTTTGACGTTGCAGTGAGCTATGATCTATGATGACACCACTGCACTCTAGCAACAGAGTAAGACCCTGTCTCCAACCCCACCAAAAAGAAAATCTAACTAAATTTTAACTGGCAACTCTGTTCTGAAAAAGCCAAAGAAGTGTGCCCTTTCCTAATGGAAAGGGAGTGGTAAGTCTAAGCATGAGACCTCTGAGCCTATTCCAATAAGCAGTAAAGATGTTTCAGCCCGTGCCCTGACCATTCTGTAGGAGGACATGACCCCAAGAAGGCTGTTGGAACAAGGGAGCCAGGAACAGCTAGAGAAAACTGGAGGCTGAGTACCAGTTTTCGAAGAAGCCAGAGCAGCCTGGGTGGGAAGGGCGGATGCCCGGCTCTGCAGGCTGATGTGCTTTCCTGCCCTGGCGTGAACGTGCCCCTGGCCTGGTAGTATGCTGGCTTCTACCCTGCCTCCGACAGCTAGGAGCCAGGGCTGAGTATCTGCCTTCCGCTAGCTTCTATACAGGTGTGGGGGACTCTGTGCATACGCCATTGTTTCACAACAGTCCCCCCACCCCCCAGCTGGGTGGCAGTGTGAATGGACTCCAGCTATATTTAGAGTGGAACTCCTGGGGCCACCACAAAGGAGTGACTGCATCTTCAAGAGGGCGGGTGGGCGGGAAGGGGATAGGGGAGTGAAGCTATTTTCAGAACACATGTCATTGCTGGCTACAGAGTAAGACTGTGGCCATAATGCAGAGGGAAACAATAGCTGTGGCCAGAGGAAGAGCCTGTTATGTTTCAGGTGGGATGTTTGCAACTGCTCAGGAAACCTGACCCCGCCCGACGGCAGCACAAATCACAGCAAAGCTTCATGGAGGCAGTGAGGAGGTGGGGGATTCACAGGGCCACAGCCAGCCCAAGGTGCCAAGAGGCCACGCCTCATGCCTAGAGGAAGATTTTCAGTGACTGCTTTGCCCTGGGGGCCTGGTTAGGAATGAAACACTTCTGACCAATTTCCCAGACAAATCATGTGCCCTGCTTTGGTCTCTGGACACCTCTCAAGAATGGCAATGGGAATGAAAAGAACTTAGGCAAAACTCAGCAAGGTGGGCAGGACCAACTCCAGATGAGGAGCTGTCTTAGGCTACAAGGCAAAGCCTGGGTTGAGCTGCACAGTGTGGCCTCAAAGCCCTGGGTGGGCGGACTTGGCACCCCCAGCATCCAGGGGCCTGCTGGGGCGCTGTAGCTCCAGCTGCATAGGCCCTGAGAGCTCCCCACACCCCTTTTCTGACCTCCAGTCGGCCCCACTCACCAGCCCCTGTGCAACTCCGGAAGCAGGGAGGGACAGGCTGCGGAGGGAGGCCAGGCCTCACCTCCCCCAGTCTCACAGATGAGCTTAGGCCCAGGGGTCTAGGTAAGAGCAGGGAAATGGGGGTGTAGCTACAGCCCCAGATCTCACTTGGACTTTATAGCCACCATGGGGGCCAGGAGGATTTTTTCAACCCCATCTTCATATCCCCTTCCCCAAACATGTGTGGTTCCTGTTTTGCTGCATCTGTAAAAGGCACTGGGAGCTGGGGACTTGCCTTACACCTCTCGGTTAACACTCTGGAGACTGATGGAGTTCAGAGCAGTGTAATTTACAGCCCATCTCTCCGATCTTAATTCACTCGATGCTCCTTTCTTCCTTATTGTATTAGTGTGACCCAGGTACCTGCCAACAATAATGGCCTCTCTAGCTAGGAGCCTCTCTTCCACTCCCAGGACAATTTATACTTTTTCTTTGGGATTTTCCCCCTTTAAATTAAACAAAAAGAGGAAAAATAAGAAAAGGTTAACATGGGTTTGGAGTGCTGAAGCCCCCGTGGTTCTGGGCAGGGAGCCAATGGCCCGAGGGCACACACATGTGTGTGCTCTCCCAGAAGGGCCTTCACCGGCCCTGTTTTACAGCCACCTCGGCACAGACTCCAGGGTTCACGCATATGGCCAGACAGATGTGTCTGGCTTACGTTCAAGGCTGGAAAATGAAGAATTATGGAAGTGAAGGGCCCCGGGCATTAAAGGGGGGGGGAGGGAAGGGGGGAATTTTTCCTCTGCTGAGAAATCCTCCTGTGGCTGTGAGGCTGGAAGAAGGAGGCTGACAGGAGGCAGGGCCGCCAGCCCAGTATAAGTGGGGCCTGTTCTTAAAGGGGCCACAGCAACCCCAGCTTGGGCTAGCTCAAGGCAGGTCCTTAGTGCTTGGGCCTGAGCAGCCTCCTTAGAAGGAGCTGATGATAAGCAGACTGGGCCATTGTGAGTCAAATCTTAGTTAAGACCTCCAATTTTTGATGTACTGTTTGTCACTGGAAAGGCAAAGCTGAACACAGCACTCTAGGTAGGGATGGATTCCTACAGCATGTGCTCCCACAGCATCTCAGATTGCACATTGACAGCCACTCACACCTGAAATCACATGTTGAAAGACTGGCTTCTCCACCACATTGTACACTCTGAAATGTGACTTTTTTGTTCATTCCTGTGTCCCCCAGGCAGTAGCATAGTAAATGCTCAATACCATTTACTAAACCAAGATGAAGACGTTATTCCTGATTCTAAGGAATTCACAGTATAGTATGGGAAACAAGTCCAGAAATAACTGTAACATGAGACATGACAGCAGTTTCACAAATGAAGAATAAATCAATGCTACAGGAATACTGAGCAAAGAGAGATGAATTCCTCTTGGGGGGAATCAGGGAGGGCTTCACTGGGGAGATGGCCTTTCATCTAGGGATTGAAGGAAGAATAGATTTTCAACAGGTAACAGAAATACAGAGCAAAAAAAGGGTGCCCTGGTTTAAGGGATAGCATTAACAAGGACCTAAGAGTAGGAAAGGGCAGAGGGTGTTTAGGGAGAGTAATGGGAGAGGAAAGTTAGTGTCTTCATTCAGGCAGGAGACCTTCATGTCCAGTTAGGCATGTTATGTGCCCTGTGAGTCATTTTGACACCTTACAGCAACTCTTAAGAGGTAGATGCCATTACCATTAAATTATTATTACTTTCTTTTTTTTAGAAATGAAACCGGCTATGTTGCCTATGCTAGATTGCAGTGGCTATTAATGGGTGTGATCAGCACACAGCAGCCTCGAACTGGGGTCAAGCAATCCTCCTGCCTCAGCCTCTGGAGCAATAGGAACTACAGGCATGCACCACCACACTTGGCTAAAATTTTAACTTTTTTTTTTTTTTTGAGACAGAGTCTCACTTTGTCGCCCTCCGTAGAGCTCCATGGCATCACAGCTCACAGCAACCTCCAACTCTTGGGATTAGGTGATTCTCTTGCCTCAGCCTCCTGAGTAGCTGGGACTACAGGCACCCACCACAATGCCCAGCTATTTTTGTTGCAGTTGTCACTGCTGTCTTAGCTGGCTGGGCCTGGGTTTGAACTTGCAACCCTTGGTATATTGGGGCCAGTGCCCTACTAATGAGCCACAAGAGACACCCTAAATTTTCAACTTTTTGTAAAGATGTGGTCTCACTATGTTGCCTAGGCTAGTCTCAAACTCCTGGCTTCAAATAATCCTCCTGCTTTGGCCTAGCAAGGATTACAGGCATGAGCCACCATGCCCAGAGGGGTTAGACTTTATTTTACTAGCCAAGCAAAGGCACTGATGATTTCTGAGCAGGGGAGCTGATCTTTTAAGAAGAAAATGATGGGCTTGGCACCTGTGGCTCAACAGGCTAAGGCGCCAGCCATGTACATCTGAGCTGGTGGGTTGGAATCCAGAGACAGGACTTTTTTGGGGGGGGGGGCGGGGGACAGAGTCTTACTTTGTTGCCTTCCGCAGAGGCCATGGTGTCATAGCTCATAGCAACCTCAAACTCTTGGGCTCAAGGGATTCTCTTGCCTCAAACTCCCCAGTACCTAGAGCTACAGGCGCCTGCCACAACACTCAGCTATCTTTAGAGCCTATGTGGCCCTCAAAATAGTCATCTTCAAGCTTCTTTTGTTCCTGCTCTGTGGCTCTTTTCTTGCTTGCCATCAGTTATCTCAATACCTTGAAGAGTTAAAGAGTTAAGCCCCAGAGTTAGAGGTTGCTGTGAGCTGTGACGCCATGCCATTCTACCCAGGGCGAAAGCGTTAGTCTCTGTCTCCGCTGGATGCGGTGGCTCACGCCTGTAATCCTATCACTCTGGGAGGCTGAGGCAGGTGGATCTCCTGAGCTCACAGGTTCGCGACCAGCCTGAGCAAGAGTGAGACCCTGTCTCTAAAAAAATAGCCAGGTGTTGTGGCAGGCGCCTGTATGCCCAGCTACTGGGGAGGCTGAGACAAGAGAATTGCTTGAGCCAGAGAGTTTGAGGTTGCTGTGAGCTGTGATGCCACAGCACTCTACCTAGGGTCACAAGTGAAAAAACAACAACAAAAAAGAATGATGATCCCAACTGGTAATTCATTCCTTTCCCAGGACAGGGCAATTAGACAACATCAGACAACAGAGACTGTTTATGGAGCACACTGTGTGCCATGCATTGTGCTAAGTGCTATATGCATACTGTCTCATGTAGGCCTCATAGAGACCCTAAGAGGTAGTTGCTATGACCATTTTCATTTTCTAGATAAAGAAACAGGCTTTGAGAAGTTTAATAATGTCCCAAATGTCACAAAACTAGTTAAAAAAATTGCCCAATGTTACAGAACTAGTTAAATGGCCAACCTGGATCACATGCATTAAACTCTATGCCAAAGAGAGGGTTGGAAACAGACACCCCTAAAGAGGCTGAGCAGCATGGCAACAATAGCTAGTTTTTAAAGAAGGGAGCACGACTTGGGTGGCACCTGTGGCTTGGTGGGTAGGATGCCGGCCACATGCACCAAGGGCAGCATGCTCGAACCCAGCCTGGGCCTGCTAAACAACAATGACAACTGCAATAAAAAAATAGCTGGGTATTGTAATATTTAATCATCAGAGAAATGCAAACCAAAACCACTCTGAGATACCTTCTAATGCCGGTAAGAGTAGCCCACATCACAAAACCCCAAAACTACAGATGTTGGCGTGGATGTGGAGAAAAGGAACACTTCTGCATTGCTGGTGGGAATGCAAGCTAGTACATTCTTTTGGAAGGAAGTTTGGAGAACACTCAGGGATCTAAATGTAGACCTGCTGTTTGACCCTGCAATTCCTCTTCTAGGTGTATATCCAAAGGACCAAAAATCATTTGGCAATAAAGACATTTGTACCAGATTATTCATTGCAGCTCAATTCATGATTGCCAAGTCATGGAAGAAGCCCAAGTGCCCATCAACCCATGAATGGATTAATAAATTGTGGTATATGTATACCATGGAATACTGTGCAGCTTTTAAAAAAAATGGAGACTTTACCTCTTTTACGTTTACATGGATGGAGCTGGAAAATATTCTTCTTAGTAAAGTATCTCAGGAATGGAAAAAAAAATATCCAATGTACCCAGTATTACTATGAAACCAATTTGTAATCACTCACACTTGCATACAAAAAATGAATCACAACGATAGCCCAGGATGAAGGAGGGAAAGGGAAGGAGAGGGGAAGGGAGGGAGGTGGGTTGATAGAGGGAGGGTTAGTGGGAGGACTACACCTATGGAGCGTATTGCAAGCACAAGTTGGATTTATCAGGTGTACATCATAAACGTCTTAACACTGTAATTCGGTAATTGAGGTGAAGGCTATGTTGATTAGTAGGATGTAAGCACTCCAATTTATACAAATAATCAATAAACTGAATCCCATAATGGCATAAATGTATTCATGATCTATGTACAAATGACTTAATAAAAAAAAGAAAAAAAAAAAGAAAAGAAAAGAAAATACAAACACATTGCAAAAAAAAAAAAAAAAAAATAGCTGGGTGTTGTGGCAGGTGCCTATAGTCCCAGCTACTTGGGAGGCTGAGGCAAGAGAATCGCCTAAGCCCAGGAGTTGGAGGCTGCTGTGAGCTGTGACGCCACAGCACTCTACCCAGGATGACAGCTTGAGACTCTGTCTCAAGAAAAAAAAAAAAAAAAGAAGGGAGCATGACTGGCTCTTCTCTGCCTTCCCAGAGCCCTAGAAGTAGGCATATAAGCGCAAGAGGACATACCTAGAATAGCCATAAAGAAAAACTTGCTAGAAATGAAGGGATGGATGTGTGAGAGGGCTGATGGTAGTGAAAGTACCTATGAGGAGATTAAGTAGTTTCTTTCCGGGACGGTATAGAGAATATCTCATCCAGAGGGGGTGCTTCCTTTACACTGGGAATTCAGGTGAGTCAACTATGGCCATGGCATCCTCTCACACCCCACTCCCGCATGAGAACAAATGTTCTTAACTGAGAATCCATGGCCTCTCTAGGAGTATCTATATACAGTTCAGGGAAACTCTGAAATCTCTGAAATTGTATGAAAAATTATGTTTGTGTGGTGTACATTTACTCTCATTGGGAGAGAAGCTCTTGTTTATTTATTTTTTGAGACAGAGTTTTACTTTGTCACTCTCAGTAGAGTGCCATGGCATAATAGCTCACAGCAACCTCCAACTCTTGGGCTCAAGGGATTCTCTTGCCTCAGCTTCCCCAGTAACTGGGCCTACAGGTGCCCACCACAACACTTGGCTATTTTTAGAGACGGGGTCTTACTCTTGCTCAGGCTGGTCTCGAACCTGTGACCTCAGGGCAATCCACCCATCTTGGCCTCCCAGAGTGCTAGGATTATAGGCGGGAGCCACTGCCCCCAGGAGAGAAGCTTTTATCAGATTCTCTACTCTTCCTGAGAGAATCCTGCTCACCCCTACTCCTTGCCCATATCTCCTTTATGCTTTATACAGCACCCACCCAAATGGGAATCACCCTCCCTGGGCAGGGCCCACCTGGATCTTTTCTTGGCGACGCTGCTGCTCAGCTATCTTCCTGGCCAGAGCTAGCTTCTTGGCCCGAAGTTCTCTGATGTCATCCTCGCCCCCACTGCCTTCGACCTCTGAATCTTCCTCAAAGTCTTCAATCACCACATCCTCCTCCTTTGGGGTGGGTAGAGCAGACCATAGGAAAAAGGAGATTGTGAACACACAGTGCTTATTGAACCTACCCTCTGCTCTTTCAGTCCCCTACCCGTTCTGATTGGGATCATCCCATGCAAAGGGCCCCACACTCAGGCAAAGAGGTAACTGACAGAAGCTGTCACTCTTCCCCTCTAACTGTTCCCTTTCACACTCTAGGGCAGTGGTTCTCAACCTTCCTAATGCTGCGACCCTTTAATACAGTTCCTCATGTTGTGGTGACCCTTCCCCCCCACTCTAGGGGCTCTTTCTCTATAGAGTATATCTTTGTGTTGTTTTTTTTTTCTATAGAGTATATCCTAAGTCACTCACAATCACACATACATATTTGTACTCACATTCTTTGTTTTCCTTTGCACACACTCACAAAATCAAGCTTTGCATCTATTTTCATTTTGTAATCACAAATGATTCCAGGGGGAAACAAAAGAGAAAACTTACCCAATTTAAATCTAATTTATGCTAATGATCTGATAGAAATCAACTCTGGCCAACAGCTGGGAGTTAGACATGGAACCTCCCTTGCCCCAGACAGTGTTAGGGAGCAGATGCTGTAGTTCAGCAGACCTTGCCCTGGTTTCTTTTTAAGACCACAGCCTGGTGGTGTGGGGACTGCTGGGCCCCATTACAGGAATTCACATGACATGACCTTGCTCAGCTGCCCTCCCAGGGCCTGGGCAGGGTAGAAGGTGTCTGGCTAGCTTATGGAGCCTCCTGCCAGGCTGGCGGAATATTCCCCAGGGATGGCACCTCCCTTCTTGCAGCCTCAGCTCTCAGCAGCCATCACTCCCCGGGTGGTCCCACACTCCAGTCCTCGCTCCCTCACTTTTGGCCTTGGTCAGTAGAGAACATGCAGCTGCCCAAGACAGCTTCCTCTGAGGGACAAGGTTAGCATGGGCACATGAGGAGTGATTTAGTAGAAGATTCCTATGTTCCTAACTGGATAATAATAATGACAATGATTATAGTAACTACCATCTGAGTGCTTTTTAATGGCTAGGTACTGGGTTAAGCATTTTTCATGTATCATTTAATCCTCACAACAAACTGTGAAACAGGTGCTATTACCATCCCTATTTTATAAAGGAACAACAAACCGAGATTTAGAGGTAAACAACCTGCTTGAAGTCACACAGCTAGTTAAGTGGTAGGAACGGAGATTCCAACCCAAGTGAGTCTGACTCCAAAATATGTGTTTGTACAGACAATAATTGGCAAGCCCAAAGATTTGGGGTCCTTAATCTAGACTGTAAGCCCAGATCTAGCCCTTAGTGGCTAAGCTTTGTGAGGCTTGCCACAGGCCCCAGCAGACCTGTTTAGCACAGACCGCTCTCTTTTAACAGTCCATCTTAAGATAATAATCGGATATATTCTCTTGGCTAAAAGTAGTTAATAAAGTATATGGATGTTTTCTCTTGGTAGCAGAATCTAGAGTTGGGAAGAAGGGCACTTTGGTAGCATCGCTTATGGAATTGGACTCTGTTCTGTTTGCAAAGAATGATGTCAGAAGAAACACTTCCCCCAATTTGTCTCCCAATCAGCTTAAGTCTTACAGTTTGGGGAGAGATGAGATTTGAGGATGGGGCTTGAATTGTCGCTATCCTAAGAGGTCTCAGAGGTCCACAGCATCATTCATTTGGCAACACACATTATAGAGTCACAAGGCTCACCTTCAGAGGCCCAGGCCATGGGAAAGAGGAAGACTCTCTGTACATTCACTTCTTGGTTCATGGGATTAACCTGGACCAGTATGGGGGGGATATGATGCCTGCCTGGTCCCCGGGGGAACAATGCCTCTGCTTGTTCTGACCAAGGGTATACTAGGTTATCATGGGGCTTGAAGTGAGCTTGACTGAGGTCAATAGAGGGTCAGAGAAGCTTGTCTGAGGTTTGCTCAGCTCTCACAGCAAACGAGGAAGTGCAGGGTTATGAAATTACACAGATCAGGGTAAGTAGGGTTTCCCAGAGGCCACTAACATAAAGGAACCCAGGAGGCTCGTGGGAAAAGGAAGAAGTGGGCAGCCTGGCGTGGGTCACAACCTTTGTCTGGTCAATAAGCCTTAGAAGGAGAGAGAGAGAGAGGGAGTGTGTGACACAGCCAAGATTTGGGACCAGAGATCTAGTCTGTTTCTTATAAGTGTGGAAAGGAGGCCTTCCTTGTCTTTTATGCAGTACCTCTCTCTGGGCCTTACTTGCCTAACTGGATTTGGGACTGCAGGCTCCAGAGGACGTTTCTCACCCTCCATAGTCTGCCTCAGCTTCAAAGTGTGGGTGAGGATTTAAGATTGCAGGCTTCCAGCAGACCTTGCTCACCCTCCATAGTCTGCCTCAGCCTCCCAGTGTGGGGGGGAATGGCTGGCTGAGATGTGGCCCACCCATGCTTCCCGACACAGTGCCCAGGATTTGGGTGGCACTGCTCTGAATACCCTGATGGCTTTAGCAACCCCACTGGCTCCTCCTAATGCTGACAGCTCATTCTTTCCCATTATTGCCTGCCCAGGTTTCATCTGGAGAGTCTGGAATCATGGGCTCAGCTTTATCCCTGGAACCACCTCTGTCCTGGAAACTGAGCCCTGTGTCATCAGGGGTGGGGTAGGGTTCTCCAACTATCCTAATAAAGCCAGTCCAAGACTCTGCTGCTTGGGAGACTCTGATCCAAAGGTGGCTACTCTATCACTGCTTCAGATCACAAACGACAGCTTCCAGCTGACATCTGGCTTCCTTGGCCTGTTGCTGATTTCATCCTTGCACCCCACCCTGCTCCACCGGGCGATTGAGACTGCTGTGGGCCAAATGACTGTGTTGGCCTATGGGTGACCTGGTGTCTGGCTAGAACCACTTCCGCCCCTTCCTTTAGGCCCACGTTCCTTCCCACCTAAGTCCCCTTTGTCTTTAACACTGTGGGGCAAAAAGAAGGAGTCAATCTTTAGGCAAAAATGAGGTGTGTGTGCACACATATCCAGACAGTGTTTCCCACACCCAGACACCCAGCAGAGCAGCTGGCAGTGATACTGAACACACACATGCTCCAGCACCAGCACACACTCACATTCACTCAGAACCCACAGGCAGCAGGGAAGCTGGCATCAACGTTTACTTAAACTGATACACAAATCCAGCATACAAAGACCCACGTCAGTAGTCACTCCCAGAGACACATACATACATGGCAGGGCAACTGCCAGTGGGGTTCTGCAGGAGTAGGTACACAGGCTCATGCATGGACACACACACACACACACACACACACACACACACACAGTCTGGAGTGAAGCAAGGGCTACAGGAACAACCAAGGGCAAACAAACAAGAGAATTCCTTAATCACATCAGGATGTGCAGGAGGGAGGGAGAGAGGGAGGGAGGGGAGGCTGGGGGAGGGGGTGATTTTCCACATGGGGCCAGCAATGTCAGCTCTTCCTGTATGTGTGCTGGAGGCTGGAGTTCAGGCCTGTGCTGCACTGAGCTCCACACATCTATAAACTTGATCCTCAGCCTGAACCCTAACACCCCCCTCTCTCCACTCCCTTCCCTAAGCCTCCAGAGCTGCACATTATTAAAACTTGTTCTTTCTTTCCCTCCCTTCAACTCCAATGCAACAGTAAAAAGAAGCATCTGGAACTTGTAGCAGAGTGAGAAGGAGGCACTAGGGTGGACCAGCAGGAAGGGGCATAAGCAGAGTACACTCTTGAGAAGCTGGCTGGTCACATTAACACAGATACTGCTTTGAGTGGTTGTAAATAACCAGGAGTAGAAGCTGAAGACATGGCAGGATGGCAGGGGGCAGGGGGAGAAGGGAGCCTTCCCTCCGTCACAGCGGGCTCTTCCCGCATAGTACCTCATCTTCCAGTTGTTTTCCCTCTTGGCTTCCCATTTCCTTTCCCATGGTGTCTGGGACGGGTGCCACTGACACATATTTTCCACCCTTGAATGCCAGCAGAGGCTCTTCTTGTCCACAAAGGGCTTCCAGAAAATACTTCAGCACTGTGACCCTTTTGCAGTCGGCTGCAATAACCTACAGGATGAGAGGGAAAGAAGAAAAACAGCATTTTCTGAAAAGGAAGATGAAGATGAGAGACACTGTTGGCTGAGGGGTACCTGAGATGTGTGCCAGAGTTACTGGGCAAGGGGCGACAGAATGAGTGAGTTGGAATGTGAGTATGTGTCCAAGGTGGTGAGCAAGGGCCAAAGGCAGGTTGAGGACAAAATCTTCTGAAGGAGGTCACCCCAGTGTCTCCTTGGATCACTCCAGCTACTCCAGAGCTACAGACAACCCCAGGATCAGTGCCAGGTTCCCTTGGGGGTTTTGCCTTTCTTTTACCAAAGTCTTCACATAAAAAAGAATAAATTGGGCCGGGCACAGTGCCTCACGCCTGTAATCCTAGCACTTTGGGAGGCCGAGGCAGGTGGATTGCCTAAGCTCACCGGTTTGAGACCAGCCTGAGCCACAGCGAGACCCCCCCAATCTCTAAAAATAGCTGGGTGTTGTGGTGGACGCCTGTAGCCCCAGCTACTTTGGGAGGCTGAGGCAAGAGAATTGTTTGAGCCCAAGAATTTGAGGTTGCTGTGAGCTATGATGCCATAACACTCTACCAAGGGCAACAAACTGAGACTGTGTCAAAAAATAAATAAATAAATTCTTCTACATTTGGTCTCTAATCAGTAGAAAGAAAAGAGGAGTGTTGGCTCGGCGCCTGTGGCTCAACAGGCTAAGGCGCCAGCCACGTACACCTGAGCTGGCGGGTTCGAATCCAGCCCAGGCCCGCCAAACAACAATGACGGCTGCAACCAAAAAATGGCTGGGCATTGTGGTGGGTGCCTGTGGTCCCAGCTACTTGGGAGGCAGAGGCAGGAGACTCGCTTGAGCCCAGGAGTTGGAGGTTGCTGTGAGCTGTGATGCCACAGCACTCTATCCAGGGTGACAGCTTGAGGCTCTGTCTCAAAAAAAAGAAAAAAAGAAAAGAGGAGTGTAAAACACTGGCTGCTATAGCATATAGTTTGCTGCCACTCTCCACTCTTCTCCTCACTCCCTGTCTTGAGACTCCCCAAAGGAGAACTTTCAGCTGGAATGTGAAATGAATGATGAGGGCTTTCTTGGCTGTTTCATTTCATCCAGATCATTTTGAGCTTCCCCTGACAGGTTCCTGCCCCACCTAAGAGCTTCTCATGCTCAAGAGACTGGGGTCAGGCAGGAAATTGTTAGGAGGAGGGAGACAGGCAGAGCAGGTGGGGGTGTTTCACCAAAGCTCTGCTCCTCCAGGGGCTCACGCCAACCTGATCCCATGTGGCCACATTAGCACACCAAGCCAGTGCTGTCAGAGAAGCCAGGGCTGATTTAGCTGAGATGAAATTCAATATCTTGAGTAACTGTCAAATTTGTAAGAGTTTTGGATGGAGCATCCACAATCACCAGTCTGGGGTCCTCCCTTTTGCCAGACGCCGCATGTATGTCCTCACCCCCAAACCCATCTGCTTCACTTGTATTCTTCTGCATTTGAGCCCTTTCATGTCATGTCCTCTCTTCTCCTCTCTACTGGCAGAGTTCTCCTCAAGGAAGATGAGCCCTGCTTGATCTGGAGCTTGAAGCTGAAGGCCACTTCATGTGGGAAACACATGTCAGTGGGCAGATAGGCCACAGGGGGCAGCCCCTTCATCCACACTGATTCTGGACTATACTGAATGCCCCTGCCCCTCCTTTAATTCTTTCCTATTCCTTAACGTGAAGTGACTCAGGACTTAAGTGTCTGCATCACACAGGGAAGTACTCATCTGTAGACTGTCTTTGACTGCTCATCGCTTTATAGGTAAATGTGTCATCTCCCTCATCTGGACGGCTACTCCTCTGGTGGCAAAGACTACATCTTATCCTTTTCATACTTCACTGGCAAGAGTTGTAAGGACAAGCTGGGCACATAGCAGGCTCACAGTAAAGATGGACAGGCACAGGAAAGCTAGGCTGGGTATCACAGGGAACAGATGAAGCGAGGATTGATCCATATTCTTCAAGACACTGAAAATGAGCACCACTCTGCTGGCCGGCCGGCCAAGAACAGCACAGGACCACCAGCCAATGGTGTGCCCCATGACAACATCCTCTGTCACCTTTGCCAAGCCAAACCCACTCTTTTCCCCTGCTCTCTCACACCACTTGTCCTATTACCATGATAGACTGGAATCTCAGGCTAAGTATCTTGACCATCTCCACCTCAGAGGTTGACCTAAAAGGTTCTCAGCTATCCAGGAGGGTTTAGAAAAAAAGTCAGCCCCTTGAGTTTGGGGTCCCTCATCCTGGGCTCACTTCCATGAAGGAGGAAGGAAGCTAGCTTTTGGCCAGGGTAGGTAACCATGGTTCCATCGTGTGTATTCAAACATGTGATGAGGAAGGCTAGAAATACAGAAGCAGGGGCTAAAAGGCATTAAAGAACAGAGCTGAAATGAGTAATAGCCTGGCAGGCAGCACGCACAGTGGCCTCCCTGCATCCCTAGCCTCTCACTTGCAGAGGAAACTTCTGCATTTCCACAAGACTGCCAGTTTCCTCTCTGTGGTCTAATTTTAACCACCTTGTCGTTACAGTGTGTGTCAGCCACCTGACCCTACTATGACCTCTGACCTTATGCCCCAGCTACTGCTTGCACTATGGAGAATTATGTAATGAGTCTAGTACTTTCCTTTTTGGTGTGAGGCTGCTGGTGATGGAGAGGCAGTGGTGATTAAGGGGCGAGAAGACGACATAGAAAAAGACTGAGATGGTCCTTAGCCTCACCTAGATGGTGAGAAGTACACTGATGGGTGTGTAGCAGAAACCTACCCAAGAGAGTGTGTGCCTTGGGTGTGTGTGCTGACAGGTAGGCAAGAGTGTTGCTGTTGTCAGAACATGAGCTGGGTGGTAAACTGAATGGTTTAGGAAAAAATTATGGTTCCTGGCCAAGACAGAGAAAGGACATATGTTTGGACGTGGGACTACTGGGGATGGGGATTTCCAGGGCACAGCAGGGCCCAGGGATGCATACATCCTGAGCCTGCCGGTGGCACATCCTTAGAGGGTCAGTGGGAACTGTCCATTAAGTGGTTACACAAGCAAAAAAGGAGTTTCCCCCCCTACTTTTCATTTTCAACCCATTAAGAAGGAATCCAGTACACAGCTATGATATAATAATAATAATAATAATAATAATAATGAAATAAAGAAAAAGAAAAAAAATGAAGGAATCCAATTTCCTTGGAGATTGTGTCTGCTCTGGTTATTAATTCCTCCCCTAGGGCAAGGACATCATGGCTGATTTGCAAAAGGGTTTTGATCTACTGGGTTTCTAAGCTGGTGCTAAGAAGCCTGAAAAGGATTCTACCTGTGTGAAGAGAGAAAAGTCATCTAGTCTTTTTTTTTTTTTTTTTATTGTTGGGGATTCATTGAGGGTACAAGAAACCATGTTACACTGGTTGCATTTGTTGGGTAAAGTCCCTCTTACAATCGTGTTTTGCCCCCAAAAGGTGTGGCACACACCAAGGCCCCAAGAC
>CAUYRH010013169.1:0-13575 GCA_963574655.1 Perodicticus potto | reverse complement strand
CAATATTCATTAGTGATATTGGTCTATAATTTTCTTTTCTTGTTGGGTCTTTTCCTGGTTTGGGGGTCAAGGTGATATTTGCTTCATAGAATGTGTTGGGTAGTATTCCTTCTTTTCCTATATTTTGGAAAAATTTTTTTTGGAGAGACAGAGTCTCACTTTCTCGCCCCTCGGTAGAGTGCTGTGGGGTTACACAGCTCACAGCAA
The DNA here is from genome assembly GCA_963574655.1 of Perodicticus potto. Classification (NCBI taxonomy): domain Eukaryota; kingdom Metazoa; phylum Chordata; class Mammalia; order Primates; family Lorisidae; genus Perodicticus; species Perodicticus potto. The sequence goes on along the minus strand of CAUYRH010013169.1, from coordinate 13,368 downwards.
CCTCCAATTCCTGGGCTTAGGTGATTCGCTTGCCTCAGCCTCCCGAGTAGCTGGGACTACAGGTGCCCATCACAATGCCCGGCTATTTTTCTGTTTTGCAATTCGGCCGAGGCTGGGTTTGTACCTACCACCTTTGGTATATGGGGCTGGCGCCCTACTCGATGAGTCACAGGCAATATTTGGAAAAGTTTAAATAATATAGGTACTAGTTTCTCTTTAATTGTTTGGTAGAATTCTGATGTGAAGCCATCTGGTCCTGGGCTTTTCTTTTTAGGGAGATTTTGTATAGTTGATTCTATTTCAGAACTTGATATAGACCTGGTCAACATTTCCACTTGATTCTGGCTAATTCTTGGAAGGTGGTGTGCTTCCAAGTATTGGTCTATTTCCTTTGAATATACGTATTTCTGAGAATAAAGTTTCTTGTAATATTCATTAAGGATTTTTTTAATTTCTGAGGAGTCTGTTGTTATTTTGTCTTTGCCATTTCTGATTGATGTAATTAGAGATTTTACTCTTCTACTTCTGGTTAGGTTAGCCAAAGGTTTATCTATTTTATTGACCTTTTCAAAAAATCAACTTTTTGATGTATTGATCTGTTGTATAATCCTTTTGTTTTCAATTTCATTTAATTCTGCTCTAATTTTGGTTATTTATTTTCTTCTGCTGGGTTGGGGATTGGAATGTTTTTCCTTCTCCAGTTGCTTGAGATGTCTCATCAAGTTGTTAATTTCCTCTCTTTCTTTTCTCTTGAGGAAGGCTTGCAGTGCTATAAATTTCCCTCTTAGGACTGCCTTTGTGGTATCCCAGAGGTTCTGGTGATTAATGTCTTCATTATCATTTTGTTCCAAAAATTTGTTAATTTCCTTCTTAATTTTGTCTTTGCCCCAGCTATCATTCAGCATGAGGTTATTTAATTTCCATGTTTTTGTATGGGTATGCAGATTCCTGTTGTTACTGAGTTCAACTTTTATTCTATGATGGTCTGAGAAGATGTAAGGAATAATTCCTATTCTTTTAAATTTGCTGAGGTTAAACTTGGGACCTGAGATGTGATCAATTTTGGAGGTTATTCCATGGGCTAATGAGAAGAATGTGTATTCAGTTTTGTTAGGATGAAATGTTCTGTAGATGTCTGTTAAATCCAGTTGTTGAATGGTTAACTTTAAGTCTAAAATTTCGTGCATAGCTTCTTATTGGAGAATCTATCCAACACTGCCAGAGGAGTGTTAAAATCTCTGACTATTATGCTCCTAGATGAAATCAAGTTGCTCATGTCTGTTGGAGTCTCTCTTATAAATTGAGGTGCATTCTGGTTGGATGCATAAATGTTAATAATTGAAATCTCATCATGTTGAATGTTATCCTTAACAAATATGAAGTGACCATCCTTATCTTCTCTACTTTTATTGGTTTAAAGCCTATTGTATCTGAATAAAATTGCAACACCTGCTTTTTTTCTAATTTCCATTTGCCTGAATTACAGATGATCATCCCTTCACCCTGAGTCTATATTTATTTTTTAAGGTATGGTAAAATTCTTGTATGCAGCAGAAATCTGGCCTGAGTTTTTGTATCCAGTCAGCCAACCTGTGTATCTTTAGAGGATAATTTAAACAATTCACATTAATCAAAATATTGATATGCCTGGGAGAATTTTGGGTATCGAGTTTTTTTAAAGTCCAGTGGACGTTTTTAATCCTTTTGCCACTGTGGAAGTTGGAATTTGATAAAAAATTTCTGAGTGAGTTTACTTTGGTGGTAGAGGATTGCCCTCATCATTATGGAAGATAGGTCTGAGAATATCCTGGAGAGCTGGTTTAGTTATGGCAAATTTCTTCAACATGTGTATGTCATTAAAGTATTTAATTTCTCCATCATAAATGAAACTCAGTTCAGCCAGATACAGGATCCTGGGCTGAAAATTATTTTGTTTTAGGAGATTAAAAGTTGCTGACCACCCTCTTTTTGCTTGAAAGATTTCAGCAGAGAGATCTGCAGTCATTCTAATATTCTTCCCCTTGTAGGTTATGGTTTTCTTACATCTGGCTCCTTGAAGAATTTCTCCTTCATATTAACCTTGGCAAAGTTAATTATAATGTGCCTAGGAGATGTCTTATTCGGATTGAGTAGCCCTGGGATTCTGAAATTGTCTGCTATCTGAATTTCAGAATCTCTTGGCATGTTTGGGAAGTACTCTTTGAGTATTTCATGGAGTAGAGCATCTGGGCCTTTCGAAGCCACCTCATCACCTTTTGGAATTCCTATAAGGCAAATATTAGTTTTTCTTCAAATTATCCCAGAGCTCTCTGAGAGAATGATCTGTTTTTGATCTCCACTTCTCTTCCTCTTTGAGCATTTAGGAGCATTCAAAAGCTTTGTCTTCAATATCAGAAATCCTTTCTTCTGCCTGCTCCAGTCTGTTACTGAGGGATTCTACTGTATTTCTCCAATCTTCGAGGGCTGCAATTTCTTGTCTCACTGTGTCAAAATCTTTGGAGATTTTGTCTTTGAATTCATTGAATTCTTGAGACAACTTTTGAAATGCTCTTTCAATTTCTAATTCCAAATTTATGTCCATTCTATTAATCTCATTTACTATCCAAATTCTGAATTTGATTTCAGACCTTTCAGCCATTTGTTTATGGATGGGATATTCTGGTGTATCTACAATGTCTTTCCTTGGGGGAGTTGATCTATTCTCATTATTCATGTTGCCAGAGTTTTTCCACTGATTCCACTTCATGATTATTTTACACCATGAGTTGGGTTGGGGGCTCCCGGAGTAGGGATTAACCAGCTTTTTACCCAAGACCTGGGGCTAGTGTCTATACCATTCCCCTAGAGCTTTGCAAAGGACCCATACACTGCTATGACCTGAGACACTGGGGACCTGCTTGATGTGGTGGAGCTAAGTGTGCAGCTAAGTCTTGTTTTCAGCTGGTCTCTGTCCAATCTGAGTGAATCAGTAACTCTGAGTTGAAGTCTTAGCTGTGGAGAAATACCAACAACTAAGTCACCCTGCCCCGCCATGGGCAACAACTGGAAAAGGAAAATCAAACCTTCCCACAACCACACACCCAGGGTATCACTTTGGATAGTCCTCAGGTGATCGGCCCAGGTCAAGAGTTCCAAATCAATTGTCCCAGTCAGCACCCAGTCTCCAGTGAGAGAGTTCAAAAGGTTTCCAGCAATTACAAAGCAGGAGTCTGCTGACAACATGAGTATGACTTGGTCTAGTGCTCTGTGGAGTCAGAAGAACCCACCCAGCAAATGAATTAGTCTGGGAAGGTTGATGCCTCCTTCCCCACCTTACACCTCTGTCACACCCAGTCACTGGTAACCCCGCAGGTCTGTGACCCAGTTCCCTCCAATAAGCAGATTCTCTAGGGGTTTGCACCTGCCTAAGTCACAGGAAGATCTATGTCTCTTTGGCCAGACCTCTGCACTCTGCCACTAGCTGGCAGGGGGAGCTGGAACCTGACAACCTTGGGTGCTTAATGGAAGCTGGGACGGTTCATTCAGTTCCAGCTCCACCCTAGAATGATGTTTCTCCCACTTATATTCTGGCAGAATTAGCAATTCTGTCCCAGCTATATTCCCCTGAGGGCCAGGGGAACTCTTATGAGTTCACAGAAACTGTGGCTCAGCTCCACCCTGTGCCGCTGCCATTGCACCAATTCTCATGAAGCTGGCATCTCTATCTCAGCCACACTGTTTTGGGGTGGGCATGGTTAAAGCTCACATTCAGCTCACAATTTTTGCCTCTCCTTTGGCTTGTAGAGTTTCCCCATCTGTTTTTGTCTCAGCTATGATCTCCTGGGAGCCGGATGCTTCTTAGGCTCACTAAAGCAGCACTTGTGACTCAGCCCTGCCCTGGGAGTATGCCATCTCTGTGCATGCATATTCTAATCTCTGTCCCTGCTATGCCCTACCCAGACAGGTACCTCCTCAGGCATACCCTTTACTCACAGGGCCTGTTTTTCTGTCCCAGATCTGTTCCACCAGTGGCTGCCACTGGTTGCCAAGAGAGGTGGGGAGTGTCTCTCCAAAATATCCCTAGGGGTGTGAGCCCTATTGTTCCTGCCACTGCCACTGCTGCTCTGTGCGGTGGGCTCTGCCTCTCCCTCTCAGTCCACAGTCCTCTCCTTACTTTTGTGTTACAAAATCAGCACAGACCTGCAACAGCCCATGCCCTGTCCACACCTCTTGAGAAAACTCCCCAGAATCTGGACTCCATGGGTCTGAGAGTCGATGGGAGCACTGGGAGTTCAGAACTGCAGGTAGAGAATTTATACAGTTTTATACCTAGTGGGAGAGTGCCACTAGTGTTAGTGGGTCCTCTCTGGGGAAGGAGTTCTGGTTTTTAGAGTGTCTCTCCTGTGGGATAAAATAGAAGGGTATCAGAACTCTGCTCACTTGTTTGTAGAAAGTATGCTGCAAGCTGTTCTTATTGGGGAGGGGACTCCCATCTGCTTGGTGATGGATTTTGTACCTATTGTTTGTTTCCTTGGGGTCGCAGTTCACCTCAGCAGGGTTGATGTGCATTCTTCAACCTTCTCTCTTGGCTCAGCTCCAAACCATCAGCTTTTTTGCTAAACTTCTGTCCTTTAACTCTCCTTCTGGACAGGAGCCTCTGTGGAAAGCTGGCTCCAGATGGCCATCTTGCCTCCCACTTTCCTACACATACACTTTTTAGCAGCCTTATAACAAATATATATGTATATATATTTTTTCTTGTCAACCAACTTAAATCCAATTTGACAATCAGATAAAAAGGTCAAGTTAAAAATTACAAGGTATATTCTTCCTCCATTTGTTGTAATTTCAGAGACTACCAAAGGCCAGCATTTTCATATTTAGCTTTCTAATTTGCTTTACACAGAATGAAAAACTCTGAAATGAGTGACACAGAAATTTACTCAGCTAATATAAGTTTCAACAGAATGTGGAAGCTATTCAGACTACCAAATTTCTGAGTGGAGAATACCTTCATCTGCCTTCTTATAATAGAGGATGAATCTTTAGCAAAGTTTTGAAATTTACTTTCTATACCATCTCACCCTTACAAAGCAAACTAAAATTAAAAAAAAAAAAACAACCCAACAACTAAACTAAAATTAAACCAAAATCAAACAGGCAAACAACACAGATAGGGTGGAGAATCTTGTCTTTCTCATCGTGGTCTGGCTTATGGACCTCAGTGGTGGTAAACAGGTCTTCATCTATTTGTCCCTAAATGCTGCGACTATTCTGCCCACTCCTTTCTATGTTCACAAATTGCTGCAACAGGTTAACACAGGGACTCAACAAAACCTCTGAAAGTGAGAACACTAAACTCTCTCTCCCCAGGCATTTGTGATATGACTTAGCAGAAGGGGAGGAGCTATCACCTAAATGATAATTAAACTTTTATCTTAAGAGTAAGTTCAGTATATTAGAAATTTAAAATATAACAGGAATTACCGAATAAATATATTTTGTAAAGACTTGTCATACATAAGCATAATACTTTGTCTTTTGATAATTTGTGACAAGAAATACACCTCAGATATTTCATAATTGGTCCCTTAGATTGAAATTTATCATCTTGGCTTAGAACTATGTATCTCTGCTCAGAGCAAATAATAAAACATTTGTTCATGGATCTATGAGTATCATGAAAACCATTGCCTCAGGTCTTAAAAAATATATATTATGAGTTTCAAAGCATCTCTTTAAATAAGTGAGATTGTGAGCTACTACCTGGAGAGTGTGACAGGTTTGACGTACCTTTTCCAGAAACAAAACAGACTGTCTTGGTGTTCAGTTTGGTTAGAGTTCCTACAGTCTGTCAGCTACCTCTGTGCAAAAGGGAGCTATATTTGGAAAGGAGTCAGCAAACCTCAGAGTATAATTGTTTTCCCTGCCAAAAAAGCAGAGTTCTACTGAAGCTTTGACAGCTGTGCCTTGTCATGGAGAAAAATCTTCAACAAGAAAACAAAGGCGCGTTTATCTCTACCATACATTATGCTCTAATAGTGTGCATAATCTGTCCATCATTTTTAAAACAGTGTACATAATTTTAAAATAACTCTACCAAGAAACAAAAGAATCAAAAGGGTTTTTTAAAATTCTTCCTATTCTGGGTTTTTAAAGATCATGAAAATACTTTTGCTTAGGCTAAAAAGAGAAGATAATTATACATGGATCAATTTTCAAGTATATTAAGGGCAGTTTACAAAGAATAATTTTTTCAGTTTTGCAGGAGCTTGTTCCTATTGATAACACAGCTAGCTTTCAAGCTTTTAAAAATCATTTCATTTAAAATAAACAGTGTATTCTGTTTTACAATTACAGCTTCAGATTAAAGATCAGAATTCCTTGTCTGGGATTGTTCATTACTCTTGGCTTCAAAAGCAAGAATTTTGTATTTTCACAAAATGGTTTCCTGAGAAGATAGGCTGCAATACAAACTCTCTCTCTTCTATTGATAGAGTATTAGGGGGAATAAATATGAGCATTTTGGAAAATTAGTGCAGCAAGGATGCATTTTCCTCCAGAAACTCAGCGGTGCCCATCACATTACATTATGTTCTTCTCCTAAGACTCAATTAAATCTAACTTCAAATGGCAAGAAGTGAAAACTCAGTTATTACCAGGTCTTTTCTGATCACATGAGAGTTACCACCATTTCTATGTGATAAAACAGAGGAAAGCCTTTGTGCACTAGGCCAGTTTTGGCACTACTGACTGTTCAGGTTACCATGATTCCTTGACAGTGAGAGGCTGTGACGTGTGCAGAATGCGCAGGTGCGTTTGCCAGAGCTGAGCATCCGCTGCCTCAGTCTAGCATTCATGGTGGCAGCTCGGTAATGCACGGCAATACCTTTTCCCTCTAAGTACTTGTCACCTGAGGACCCTGAGTGGGCATGAGAGGATTGCTTTCTCTTCTTGGGGAACCCACAATGCTCTATTACTTTCCTAACTGTGGGAAAGCTGTCCTGCTCTCATCTCTTCTTGTCTGTTGCTTCATTACTGCCATGGGAATTGCTTCCCATGGTCTCTCCATTGGGATTACCTTTTGAAACAAACAAGCAAAGAAGATCTCCCCCTACCCCTGTCCCCATGCCATTCCACCCTTCTTGTGCTGCTCTACTTTCCAACCTGGCATTTGAGCCAATAGGTAAAGATACATTAAGGGTGGACTGATTTGTTAGGGAAAACAGAGAAGAGAAAAACACAAATTAATACCCAAAGAATCATCTCTCTGACTGTGGTTTGGGAAAGTTGTTTAAGCTCTATGTACTTGGTTTTTTTTAATCTATAAAATAGGATACTGGTACTCACTATGAAGATGAATGCATGTAACACACTTGGAACAGTGCCTACCACATTGTACAGTGACTGCCAATATTATCATTCATATTTTCGGGACAGTAGAGCAGAGTATGACAATCAGGAGCATTGGCTTTTAAGACAAATTGTTTGTGTTCATATCCCTGAGCTATTTAAATTTGGGGAAATTTACCAGTTGGGGGTGTCAGTTTCTTTGTCCTTGTAATGGGGACAAAAAATGAACTACCTCACAGATACTAGGGAGTATAAAGTGTTTGGGAAAGTGCCTTGTGCACAAGAAGAGGTTAATAAAAAAAGATTGTATCTTTCAGTATCTAGCTGTGCTAATGCAAAGGATTTGAAACTATGTGAAGATTCTATCTTTGGGAAATTTTGTGGTGATTTTCTATCTCTTTTTAATGATTACAAATGTTCTCATGGAAATCCATCTGTTAATTAGAAGTATGCAAACTCAATGTTTACAATTGTTTGAATCTGTTAAGTCCTAAGCAAAGTAATATCCTGCACACAGAAGTTGCTGAATTCTGCAAATACTAATGACTGATACGGAAAGCAGAAGTAATAAATTGCCATAGCAAATAAGATTGTATAGAAAAGCAAAGAAGAGTGATCTTGGACAACCAAATCCAGTAAATCTAAATATCTTTTTTCAAAGATTAGAAAATTCTTGGAATATCAGCAGATTATTAGAATCTACGATAATGCTCAGGCATTAAAATACTTTGATAATAAGTATCAGAAATACTTATTTTATTATTTTTTACTTATCAAAGTAAATAAAAATACTTATTACTGAAGTATTTTAATATTTATCACCATGACGCATATTATCAAGTTTAGAAGATATTGAAAACAAATTGGTGTATTATTCTTTGTTCATCTCATATGTATAATATGGCTGAACGTGGTTGCTCATGCCTATAATCCTACCATTCTGAGAGGCTGAGGTGGTGAATCATCTGAGCTCAGGAGTTCGAGACCAGCCTGAGCAAGAGTGAGACCTCCATCTCTACTAGAAATAGAAAAACTAGCCAGGCATTGTGGTGTGCACCGAGAGTCTCAGCTCTTCAGGAGGCTGAGGCAAGAGGATCATTTGAGCCCAAATGTTTGAGGCTATCATGCCTTAGCACTGTACCCAGGGTAGCAGAGTGAGACTGTGTCTCAAAAAACCGAAAAAAATATGTATGATACAGAAATGTGTTTTAAGATATATACATATATGGAGTATATATGTATACTGGAGTTATATTCTTTTTTTTTTTTGAGACAGAGCCTCAAGCTGTCACCCTGGATAGAGTGCCGTGGCATCACAGCTCACAGCAACCTCCAATTTCTGGGCTCAAGTGAGTCTCCTGCCTCTGCTGGATGTGAACCCACCATCTCAGGTATACATGGCTGGCGCCTTAGCTGCTTGAGCCACAAGTGCCGAGCCTGGAGTTATATTCTTGATACAGTATCAATAGCTAGATTCTAAAAATCTCCTGATGAATCTTTCTACTGATTTTATACCAAATATATACAAAGTCACATGATTTTATAGATTAATATAAAGTAAGTACTCAGTCATTAATAGGTTCTGGGAAACTGTGACTCTAAGTGAAATAATGTATAAAAAACCAAATTTTCCCATAAGCTAATTGATATAGACAAGAGTTAAGTGCCTATGGCATATTTTTGGTCACAAAAACATCACCAAACTTCTAAACAAAGATCTCAAACACTTCCAATATTAAACATCGAAATATATGTGGCCTATACATGCATTTAAGAAAGACTGATAAAAACAAGTAAGATAATAATTTACCCATTTTTGGTGAACCAGTGAGTGACAGTGGTCATAATAGTGGTGGACTAAATCAAGGAATAAAGTTTGCAAATCAAAATTGTAAGGACTACCTCCTACTATCATGCAGTTAAATTACACATAGGGTGGGCTTTCTGAGTGCTTTATTTATACATAGTTTATTGTTGTACATTTGTATGATGATCACAGGACTTATGCATTTTTGGTTGACAACAATTTGTATTTATTTGTTCATTCATTTTCTAGCTGACTTATTCCAGTAGAGTCTTGGGTGGCCAGAGCTTATTCCAGCAGTTCAGCTTTAGGACAGCACTGGACAGGATACCATCTCATTGCGGGAGTACTCACACGTACCCAAACTCACCTTAAGACCATGTAGACAGTCAGTGCATCTAAAGTGAATCTTGGGATATGGAGGAAACTGGAGTATCCAGAGAAAACCCACGTAGAGATGTGGAGAATATAAAAACTCCACATAGACAGAGGCTCTGGTCCGAAACATAATGAAACGTTATTTGAGCACCTGCTGTCTTTCTGTCTTTCTCTCCATCTCCATCTCTATCTCTATCATCTCTATTTCTGTCTTCATCTCCATCTCTCTCTCTATCTTTATCCATCTATCATCTATCTCTATTTCTATCTATAAACTATATCATCAATATGTCTGTATCATGCATGTGTATATGTTTCAATAAAACACATTTTTTAATAATAAACATATTAGAAATAAATAGTTATGAATAAATTTGTTTCAATAGTCTGAACTATTCTGAACTTGAAAATATGTGCTTGAAAGATATAAATTTGCTTCATATTAGGGGTGTATACATTGGATACTTTTTCTTCCATTCTAGAGATACTTTGCTAAGGAGAACATGTTCCAGCTCCAACCATGTAAATATGAAGGAGGAAAAGTCACCATCCTTCTTTAAGGCTGCATAATATTCCATGGTATACATGTACCAAAGTTTATTAATCCATTCGTGTATCGTTGGGCTCTTGGGCTTCTTCCATGACTTAGCAATTATGAGTTGGGCTGAAGCCCACACACTGTACCCCATGACTGAATTATTGTACACAGCTATGAGTCAATAAAAAATAATAATAATAAAAAAAGAAAATATGTGCTATGGTGCAAAGATTAAAATAACTTGAATTATCATAAGCTTTTATCCTATCTTATTGATTAAAATCACTACCTCTACCAGCACCTCAGACAACAGCAGCAATAAATCTACAGGTTCAGTAAGCCAGGGTCATGGACATAGTTGAATGAATTCTGAGAATGATCTATCAAATTTTAATGAAGGGTATGTCTAACTGAATGATATCACTCTTTGAGTAACATATATATTATTATTGATATTTAATTACTTTACATATTTATGGAGTACATAAGTGTACTGTGTGTAATGATCAAATCAGGAGAGTGATGTAATCTATCACCTCCAACAATTTTCATTTTTTTGTTTTGGGAGTATTCCAAGTCTTCTCTTTCAGCTATTTTGAAATATGTAAGAAATTATTAACTATAGTTACACTGCTATGCTATTAAACACTAGAATTTACTTCTATCTAACTATATTTTTGTAACCCGTTTACCAACTTCTCTTCTTTACCCTTCCCATCCTGCTCTTCCCAGACTCTGGTATCCACCATTCTATTCTCTATCTCCATGAGCTCAACATTTTTGCTCTCAGGAATGAGTGAGAACAGGTGATATTTGTTTTTTGTAACTGACTTATTTAATTTAGCACAATGTCTTCCAGTTCTAGTCATATTGCTGTAAATGAAAGAATTTATTTTTTATGACTGAATATTTCATTGTGTACACACACACAATATATGTGTTTATCACATCTCTATCTATTTATCCACCAACAGACACTTAGTTTGATTTCATACCTTGGCTATCATGAATAGGGCTGTAGTAAACATGGGAGTGCAGGTATGAGTTTGATATGCTGATTTACTTTCTTTTGGATATAAACCCAAAAGATTTGGGTTTTAAATTTTAGATTTTGGATATAGATCCAGTAGTGGGTTGACTGGATCATATGGTAGCTTTTTGAGGAACTTTGATACTGTTGTCTATAGTGCTTGTTAATTTGCATTTCCACCAACAGTATACTGCCATTTTCGTTTTTCACATTCTCAGCAGTTTTTGTTATTATTATAATTTTTTGTCTTTTTGGTAATGTCTTTTTCTTCATTTTAAGAAGAGTGAGATATCTCATTGTTTCCCTGATGATTAGTGGTACTGAGAGTTATATCCTCCCCCCAGATTACATTTGATAACATTTAAAATGTTAATTTTTATTTTGTTATAAAATATATTTCAGAATTTTCACACAGAAGAGATTTGAAAATTTTCTTTTCTTTTCTTTTCTTAATTAATTAATTTATTTGGAGATAGAGTCTAACTCTGTCATCCTGAGGAGAGTGCCATTGAGTCATAGTTTACAGTAACCTCAAACTCTTAGGCTTGAGTGATCCTCTTGCTTCAGCTGTCCGAGTAGCTGGGACTAGAGGTGCTGCCACTATGCCTGGCTAGTTTTTGTATTTCTAATAGAGACAGGGTCTCTCTTTTGCTCAGGCTGGTCTTAAATCCTGAGCTCAAGCAAACCACCTGCCTTGGCCTCCCGGAGTGCCATGATTATAGGCGTGAACCACTGCACCTTGCCAAATTAGAAGATTTTAAAGCCTAATTCTTGCTCCCTTCCCTTCTCTCACAAACAAACAAATAAAAAAAACCCTGATAATAAAAATAAGAAAAGAACACAATCTGTGGAACAATTTTATAGTTTCTAGATTTTACATAAATCATCATAAAATAGTTAAGCTTCTGGAAAATAAGTCATGGTTCCAAACATACAGGAATAATGTGAAAATATAGAAAAATATAAAGTGTCTGAAATGTCTACTGCTAGTCTAGTTGTTATTATCCCATATAGTCACATCAAGTGTCTTCAATAAAGTATCTGAACCATTAAAGCCAATTTGGCTTGTGTGGTAGAGAGAATAAATTCAATTACATTCTTAGTTACTAAAGCAGATAGGGAAAACAAGAAGAAAAACATTGCCCTAGTGGCAGTTACAGAATGGATCTGATTGCATCCATGATTTCTAGGGAGTAATTCTAAAAAGTTTAAGACTCTTTTGATGTCAAAATAAGTTATCTACACATAAGAAAGACTGAACACATTGTATTACATAGGGATACTATAATATATGCATAGATAAAAAACTGGGATTCTGTATTCATAACAATTTAAGATAATATTTTGTGAGTGTATGTGTAGGGAAACAAATTTTTGCTAACACATCAATTTAAGAAACTTAACTTTTATAGTTTTAAAAACTTACTAAATCGGATATAACTTTTTTTTTAACAAGTGAACAGTTTATTAAGAATTAAACAAAGGAATGATGTGATACAGTACAAGCAAGACACTCAAGATAGGTATAATAGTACTGCTCACACAAAAACTTAAATTTCACCTCAAAAAAAATCATAAGACAACAGAGAAAGCAATTTCACTGTTATAAAATAAGATATTTCATGCAAAGTATTAACTCTGCCCCCCCAAAGCCCAACCTCCCAACAAACAAAAACTATCTAGGAATACTGCTATGCTAACATATTAACCACAGTATAATCATTGATAGAAAAACAGTAGTTAAGCAATGAATTAAATTAAATAACAAAGTTCAAACTATCATAAACTCATAGACCACAATGATTTTACAAAACAAGTAATTCCAGAAATCTTATAAACAATAAAAAAGGAAGAAACATTTCAATATCATTCTACTTGATCTGGATACACCTGGACATAAATTTTTTTTTTTTTTGTTAAATATATGTATTTTATTATTCTTCATTACATTATTTCCCCCCCTCCCACCCCTCCGTGGTAAGACAGAATTGATTTACAGAGAAGAATACAGAAAACACCAGAGCTCCTGGTAGAGGGAGAGATTTCAAGTGGGGAGAGAGATGCTCTCTCCGTTCCTCTCCCGGTCTTTCCCCGTCTCCTCCTCTAGGCCTCTAGTCTCAGGGTATATATAGGCGTGTGGGTTCCTTGTTCCAGGAAACAAATGAATACAGTCCCTTCCACCAGGGGCAAGGTGAATGAGTGTATCAATGAATGGACACAGTCCATCCATGGAATTCAGGCCTAGGAAATTCACAAGAAACTGACCTAGGCATAGGAAATGGGGGT
>CAUYRH010013162.1:0-19434 GCA_963574655.1 Perodicticus potto | reverse complement strand
AGTGTAAAGTGAAGGAGACACCAAGGCACAGGTGTCTCCTCAGCAGTTGTCCAGCCTTTTTGGCTATTGGAGCCTCTGGTGGGCGTTGTAGGTCGCCCTCCTTGCCTGTCATCCAGCCCACTGGCTCTTCAGCTGGCTGCCGCAGCACCAACACCACCAAGGAGGAGGCGGCAGGTCCGCCGGCTCCGCTGAGCTGGCTAGGGTGCCAGATGTCCTGCATCAATTCTCCGTCTCCGAGTAGAAACCCCAACTGCTGTTAGGGAAAAGGGGCGAAGACTTGATCTAACTGCTTCCTGCTGGCTCAGGCGATGATAGAAGGGGGCAGTTAGGGTTTCTAAGGGAGTAATTTTCAACCTTGCCCAGGCTACACATCAAAATCACCTGAGACAATGTTTAAAAATACCCAGACCTCCTTATTTAATTGGTCTGTGAGGGAGAGCTTGGGCATCAGTATTTTTTTTTTTTTTTTGAGACACAGTCTCATTCTGTTGCCCTATGGTAGAGTGCATCGGTGTCATAGCTCACAGCAACCTCAAACTCCTGGGCTCAAGTGATTCTCTTGCCTCGGCCTTCTGAGTAGCTAGGACTATAGGTGCTGCCACAAGACCTGGCTAGTTTTTTTATTTTTAGTAGAGACAGGGTCTCAGTCTTGCTCAGGCTTGTCTCAAACTCCTGAGCTCAGGCAATTCACCCACCTCGGCCTCCCAGAGTGCTGGGTTCATAGCCTCCTCCATGCCTGGCCCCAGCATCAGTATGTTTCAAAGTTCCTCTGGTGACTCTAATGCACGGGGCATGTTGAAATGTCACGGTTTAGGGATGATTTGCTCTCACTCCACTTTCCTCCTGCAGAAAGACCTTTAGCTGCTGTGCAGGATGGCTGTCAGCTCTGTTTTAATGATTCCAGGGAAGGGAGTAGCTCAGTCTGCTCTGGCTACTGTAACAAAATATCATAGACTGAGTAACTTAAATAACAGAAATTTATTTTCTCACAGTTCTGGAAGCTACACAGTCCAAGAACAAGGTTCCCACAGCTTGTTTCCTGGTGAAGGTTCTTTTCTGGCTTGCAGACAGCAGCCTTCTCTCTGGGTCATCATATAGGGGAAGAGAGGAGGTAAGAAGGGAGAGATAGTTCTCCGGCACCTCTTCTTAATGGATACAAAGCCCATTAGATGAGAGCTCCACCCCATCACCTCATGTAACCTTAGCTGCCTCCATAAAGGCCCTATCTCCAAATACTTTCATTTTGGCCAGGTGAGGTGGCTCATGCCTATAATCCCTGCACTGAGAGACCCAGGCAGGTGGATTGCCTGAGCTCACAGGTTCGAGACCAGCCTGAGCAAGAGCGAGAACCCGTCTCTAAAAATAGCTGGGTCCTGTGGCAGGCATCTATAGTCCCAGCTACTTGGGAGGTTGAGGCAAGAGGATCACTTGACCCCCAAGAGTTTGAGGTTGCTGCGAGCTAAGATGCCATGGCATTCTACCGAAGGTGACAAAGTGAGATCTGTCTTAAAAAAACAAAACACAAATACTTTCATTTTGGGGGTTAGGGTTTCAACATACACGTTTTAGGGGAACACAAACATTCAGTATAAAGCCGAGAATTCGCAGCTCAGTGAACTGTGGAGGGCCTCAAATTGTTATGAAGTTCTTCATATTAAGCCCAAACCTCTCTCTTCCTAAATTCTACATCTGTGTCTCAATCTTACAGAAAGTGTTAAGAGAAATAGGAGGCAACTAACAGCTATTTTGCCAGATTATTTTCATATATTATCTCTTTCACGCCTCAGGGGGATACTGTGAGGAAGACATCACCCTCCCCATCTATGGATCGGAAGACCGACACCAGGCAGGATGAGCAATCCACCTAAATTCACAGTCAGTAAGTGGCAAAATGAGAATTCAAACCCAGGCCTTTCTGCATCCTAAGCCCATGCTCTTCCCACAACTGTGCTGCAGAAAACTGTCTTCTACACAAAACTCCTCAGATTTCTGAGGGTAAAGTCGCCTCCCAAGCTTGATGGTTCCCAGTCCTGGGAATATGCCTGGTCTGCCCCAGGGCTGCTTCTGTTATTGCTTGTGTTTTTGCTTTTCTTTTCTCTTTCTCCTCTTTATTTCATTCTTTTATTATCTACCCTTCACCCTAGCTTTGATTTATTTCTGTCACTTCCAAATCTTACTTTGCCTCCGTGTCCTTCCTGAAATCACTCTCACGCTGTAGATTCCGGCGTAGGCCAAACGTCAGCATGCCTAAGAATCAGACACGTGGACTCTGATTCACTTCGTGAGCTGGGGCCCAGGATTCTGCATTTCAGACAAGCTCTCAGGTGATGATGCAGCAGGTGGTTGGTAGATCACATCTTGAAGGCACTGGTACCCTGTAGACAGGCTACTGAGCCTTTCTGACAAGCTGACTTGTGCAAGGCATTTCATGCCCTTCTACCTCCCCCCTAGAGGGAAGATCAGTTTGCACTTCCTGTACCTGTGGGTATGACTTTCCTGTCCTTGTGGGACAGACAGAAAAGGTTTGGAGAAGGTAAACTCTCTAGGTCATCGGAGCAGACATCTGTGTTTTATATAATCTGAAATTTCCCCCCCTCTACTTACTATCTTTTCCTCCTTTTTCTGGATAGTATTGCCTTTTTGTTTGGGGGAAGTGTGGTCCTACTGAGTCTGTCAGTCCATTTGACTTATTCCCCACTTATTCCATCAGAGGCATGGATCCCCGAGTCAGGAGAGCCAGTCAGAATGTGTACAACCTGTCCCTGGATACAGGGACTGGTCTGTCTGGTCGGCTCAGCCCGGGACTATGAAATCAGAGTCCTTTTAAAGAATTGCCATGAATGCTAGGAGGAAACATTGTTTCATCCTTGCTGTTGCTAGCTGTGGGATGCAGGCCTGGTGATGCCAATGACTACCTTTTCCTTCATAGGGAGGGCGCCTTCCTGGAATGAAACTCAAACAGTGAAAAATAGAACCTAAAGAGAGGGACACAGGGAGAGAGAGAGAGGAGAGAGAGAGAGAGAAAGAGAGTTCTGATGACATTGCAGTCAGCTTTGCTGGAGCCTGTCTTTCCCTTAGAGCACCCGTTGCCTTGAGTCAATAATAACTCTTTGGTTTAAGCTCATTTGAGTTGAGTCGCTGCTTCTTACAAGCATACATGAGCAATGAGATACGACCCTCTTGTTCAGCACGGCATCCCCAGTGCTGGCACTCGATGCCTGTTTGGAAGGAACAGAGAGAATTCTCACTGTACAAATACTTTTCTGGGTCTCAAAATCCATCAAAATACCCCAGCTCTTCCTTGCACTTTCAGGGGCAAAGTGCTTCACAATTTGTCCTTTTTGCTTGTAGCAGATACTGGGAACAGAATACAGCCTCTGCGTTGGGCAGGATTGGGTTCAAATTGTGCCTTTGCAACTTGATAACAAGTTATAAATTCTCTGAGCCTCGATTTTTTCCATTTGTAAAATGAGGATAATAACACTGTTTATGAGGCAATTAACACTTTTGCCAAACCCATTGCCCTTTCTCATTCTTTTTTTCATAAGAGAACCTGCTGCCCTTCCCCAAGGTGGGCATTTGTCCCAGGCAAAGCCAATGACAGCACCTTTGTCCCAACAGGATCAGATTAATTCTGGTTGGGATTCAAACTGAGTGAAAACTCACAGAAGTGGAAGGCTGTGTAGACAGTTACCCAATGACAGTGCCGCAGACTGAGAGAAGCCCCGACAGCCATGCCTGAGTTCCTGGAACTGAACGGCTGCTGTCTCCATCCTCCCCACCCGTCTGTGTGGCTCTTGTGATTTGTGAGTCACCCTACAGACCTTCCAATAAATCTTTTTCGTTTGTCTGTGTAGGATACCACCGGAGTATCAAGCCCTACTTTGAGAATTAAATAAGATAATATATGTGAGGTAATTGGCTCATCCTGGGAATAAAATAAACGCCCCCCAAATGTTAGCTAGTACAATTTGATTTCCTACTCGATCAATTCTACGTGGTTAAACAAATAAATCCTGGTTGATTACCGAGAAGTCAGCAATATGGAATTCCCCTTGGAAGAAGCAGCTTGAATGCAGCCTACACATCAGTGCTCACTCTCGTGCCCTCGTGAACGTGAGAGGCAGAGTCAGTAGTTTGGGGTGGGCGGGCAGAGCCCAAGTTGAAACCATCCATTTTCTCTAGTTGTGGAGTCTTAGTATATGGTGGTTTTCTTCTGATTGGCAGATATGTGGAACTTCTACTATTCTCACTTTGGGGTTCTCTAGAAGCAGACTCTGCTCTTTGAAAAGCTAGAATTCCCAAAGTTGATTTCATGTGTGTTACACAGTTTATTTATTTATTTATTTTATTGTATTTTTTTTTGAGACAGAGCCTCAAGTTGTCGCCCTGGGTAGAGCGCTGTGGCATCACAGCTCACAGCAACCTCCAGCTCCTGGGCTCAAGCAAGTCTTCTGCCTCAGCCTCCCAGGTAGTTGGGACTACAGGTGCCCACCACAACGCCCGGCTACTTTTTGGTTGCAGCCGTCATTGTTGTTTGACAGGCCCGGGCTAGATTCGAACCCGCCAGTTTGGGTGTATGTAGCTGGTGCCTTAGCCACTTGAGCCACAGGCACTGAGCCGGCCTATTTTATTGTATTTTTTTGAGACAGAGTCTCAAGCTGTTGCCCTGGGTAGAGTGCCATGGTGTCTTCATAGCTCACAGCAACCTCCAACTCTTGGGCTCAAGCAATCCTCTTGCCTCAGTTTTTCTATTTTTAGTAGAGACAGGGTCTTGCTTTTGCTCAAGTTAGTCTCAAACTGGTAAGCTCAAGCAATCTACCCATCTCAGCATCCCAGAGTGCTGGGAATACTGGCATAAGCCACCACGCCCTGCCATGTTACATATTTTAAGTTAGTATATCTGCAGTCATCTGAATAATGACCTCCAAACATGTCAGATCCTGACCTTTGGAAACTATACATGTTAACTTATAAGGATAAAGAGTTTTTGCTGGCGTGATTAAATTAAAGATCTTGCGATGATCTTTGGCAGTATCTGGGTGGGCTCTAAAAGTAATCACAAGGGCTAACCACATTGCCTCACACCTGAAATCCTAGCACTTTGGGAGGCCCAGGTGGGTGGATTGCCTGAGCTCAGGAGTTTGTGCATTGGAGACCCCATTTCTAAAAAAAAGCTGGGCATTGTGATGGGAGCCTGTAGTCCCAGCTACTGAGGAGGCTGAAACAAGAGTATCTCTTATGCCCAAGAGTTTGAGATTGCTGTGAGCTTCAAGGCCATGCCACTCTGCCAAAAGAGAGTGACAAAGGGTGACAAAGAGAGACTCTGTCTCAAAATAAATAAATAAATAAAAATAATTGCATGTGTCTTTTAGGAGGCAGGAAAAGGGAACTTTTTATTTTTATTTTTTTAAAGACAGAGTCTCACTTCGTAGCCCTAGGTAGAGTACTGTGGTGTCACAGAAACCTCAAACTCTTGGGCTCAAGCGATTCTCTTGCCTCAGCCTCCTGAATAGCTGGGACTACAGGCACCTGCCACAATACCCTGCTAGGTTTTAGAAATGAGGAGGTCTCACTCTGGCTCAGGCTGGTCTTGAACTCATGAGCTCAGGCGATCCACCCACCTTGGCCTCTATCACTTATCCTAATACCGAAAAGCCCTTTCAACGTATACAGCAAAATCTTCTTTGTTTTCTTTAGAGGTATCAACAACAACAAGAATAATGATAACTAAAGCTTTCGTTTATCCATGCTTGCTACGTGTGAGACCCTGCGGAATGCAGGTTACATATACTGTTTTGTATGACATTTACAATAGGTAGGGATTGTTATTGCGGTCACTGTACAGAGGCATGAGCCACCACACCCGGTTGGGAAATTTTATTTATGTTTATATGCAGAGAAGATGATGTGAAGACAGAGGTAGAACTGGGATGATATGGCCACAAGTCAAGACAGCCACCAGAATGAATGAATCAGGGACTCGATTCTGAGAGCCTCCAGAGGAAGCATGGCCCTGCCAACACCTTGGTTTCTGTGTAGTGCAACTGATTCAGGATTTCTGGCCTCCAGAACTGTGAGAAAATAAATAAATGTTATTTGAAGCCATCAAATGGTAATTTGTTACTACATTAGCCATAGGAAACAAATACTTTATTCTAAATATCTTTGTCAAATATGTTGAAAGTCTGTCTAATCATTTGAACAGACAGAAACCTAATTCTATTTATATAGATTATTTGGCCCTTTCTTACTTTGCCAATGTTCTTAAAAACCTACTATCCTTATCCTTAAATCGCTGTCTGCAATGGGCACCCAGGTTCCATTGCCCCTGGATCAGAGCTGCAACCTCAAAATCCATAGGCCCCCTCTGAAGGAGGAATAGAAGAATAAGGCTGACTACAGGTAGCAAGCCCCCTTCCCCTCATTCTCGCCTTCTCTAGGGGCAGGGGAACAGCTCTTTGTGCAAGCCCTCACCCTGGCCCTCACCCTTTCCTTCTCTCCCCTTGGGATGGGACAAGTGAGGTCTAATCTCTTAGGAGAGAACAAAAGACATTGTTGAAGTTTTCTTCCTTCTTTAGTTCTCTGCCCTTAAAGCAATTATCTTTTTACTTTTCTTAATACTTTTAAATGTTATACAATTTTTTTTTTTTTTTGAGACAGAACCTCAAGCTGTCACCCTGGGTAGAGTGCCATGGCATCACAGCTCACAGCAACCTCCAATTCCTGGGCTCAAGTGAGTCTCCTGCCTCCGCCTCCCAAGTAGCTGGGACTACAGGCGCCCGCCACAACGCCCGGCCATTTTTTGGTTGCAGCCGTCATTGTTGTTTGGCAGGCCCGGGCTGGATTCGAACCTGCCAGCTCAGGTGTACGTGGCTGGTGCCTTAGCCTGTTGAGCCACAGGCGCCGAGCCAATGAAGTATTTTCAATAGTAGTGATATAGGATATGGCTGTTTACTTTCCTCATTCATAGAGGATGATGGCGATGTGTGATTTATCAACAGAGCCTATGATTTATTTCTTTATGATTTTTATCTGCCCATAGGAACAGAACAGTGTTTTCATCAATTACGATTCATATGGAGTGTTGGTGCTGATGAGCCTTTTGGGATCATTTACTTAAAATACTTTTATTTTGGCATCTGATAAAATAAGACTAGAGACGTGGTTTCCTAATTCTCATGTGTCTCTCATTTAACCATCACAGTGACAATGATAATCTCAGAGGACCTTCTCTGTAGTGGGCATTAGGTGGGCACTCAGTTCTTAGTAGTTGCAGGTCTTACTAAAACAGTACTAGGTAGCACTGGAAATAGTATTTGAAGCATTTTTTTTCCAGTTAAATGATGACTCCTCTTAATGAAAAGAAATGATTCTCCTTAAGGTTGTAATGTTTGCAAATATCTTTTCCCTTTGTGAAATTTTACATATGAAGTTGTTTTTTATGATTATTTTATAAATGTGGTCTTTTTTCTTCCTGTCAGGATCAGATTTTCTATATACTACTTCTTGCTAGGAAAAACATAATACTGGAGTACCAATTAGAAAGATTTTTGTTCTCTTCTCCTCAAAAAGGTTAAGTTTAAATATTTAGTTAAAACATGTTAATGAGTTTCTTTGTGAAATGTTTTTGTTTTAGTTACTTACACATTGGGCATGCAAAAGCTGCTCTTCTGAACCAGCACTACCAGGTTAACTTTAAAGGGAAACTGATCATGAGATTTGATGACACAAATCCTGAAAAAGAAAAGGAAGATTTTGAGAAGGTAATTAAAAGCGTAGTGATGACCCTTTGTCAGAAAAATTAATTAAAATTAGAGGGTGACCTAATACCTTCATGGTATGAAAATAAATTTTTCCTCATTGCTGCTTTTCCCCCTTCAATTGTATATCCCATGTCTGAGACCTAAGACAAGAAATACTGAGCTCCTGTATCAAAATACCTAAACTTATTTTTCTCTTCCCCAATTGTAGAATTTGCCTAAATGCTGTATTTCCCTGTAAGTACCAGTTTCTTAAATGAATTGGTTACCAGATGCAGATTTTCTCTTTGTCATATAATCTTATGAATGAAATAAACACTTCGTAGGTATTAGAAAATGTGAAGGTTTCCTCGCCTCATATCTTTATTCAGAAGCACTGCAGTATATTCAAAGAGAAGGCAAATAATTATTAGCTTGATTAATACTAACAGGCTTTTCCAGAGTAAATGAAAGCTCCGTCATGATATCAGCTTTCTCAACTGGAAATTCAGAGGCAAATATAGTGAATATCTATCTCTTTTTTTTCGTTTTTGATCTAATGTCATACAACTTCCACAATCATTTTCAGGCTATTTAAGACAGATGGTGTATTAATACATTTGCCCAAATAAAGTATCAAGGGTTGAAAATGCAGAAGAAATTGTAAAAGATCACTGATGGTTTATTTTGGTTTGTTATTGCAGGTTATCTTGGAAGATGTTGCAATGTTGCATATCAAACCGGATCAATTTACTTATACCTCGGATCATTTTGAAACTATAATGAAATATGCAGAGAAGTTAATTCAAGAAGGGAAGGCTTATGTGGATAACACTCCTGCTGAGCAGATGAAGGCGGAACGTGAACAGCGGATAGAGTCCAAACATAGGAACAATTGTAAGGCACATTTAGTGTTTTTTGTTGTTTGTTTGTTTTTTGTAAAGACAGAGTCTCACTTTATTGCCCTCGGTAGAGTGCCGTGGCATCACACAGCTCACAGCAACCTCCAGCTCCTGGGCCTAGGCGATTCTCTTGCCTCAGCCTTCCAGTAGCTGGGACTACAGGCACCTGCCACAACGTCTGGCTTTTTTTTTTTGTTGCAATTTGGCCGGGGCTGCATTTGAACCTGCCACCCTCGGTATGTGGGTCTGGCGCCCATCCCACTGACCATAGGCCCGCCCACATTTAGTGTTTTATATTTTAATTGATATTCTTAGATTCTTCTTAAGTATCATAGAATATGATTTTTTTTCTAAGAAAACTGCTGTTTTGAAACACATTTGGGAATATTGTTCATATGTTAATTCATTTCTTAGAAATATGTTTTCTTTTTCTGTCATCTTTATGTTCTTATTTCTTTGTTAGAATCACGATTGCATATGAAGCGTCCATACCCCTGCCATCTCACTTAATATGTTTAGTCTTTTGCATTTCACTTATTCCATTTGTAGGATTCCTTATGCAACATTTTGCTTAATTTAAATAATTAGCCTTTCTAAAATGTTTGATGGTAATGTTATTATCACCCAAGTTGTCCTTTCAGCTAGTGGATAAATGTGAATATAAGCTCAGGACTACCCTGTATCTCTGAAATACATCCGTATCACTTTACTAAAGAGCATGTTTTTCTTAGTCATGCTTTATCTCTGGAGCTTCTAAATTGAGCTGTTTTCATTCTGTAATTATGTTGCCAGAACTTACATACTATATTTAAATCTTGGGTGTCACATTTGGGACGTATAGTAGATTCAAATTATTATGGTAAGTCTTTTTTATTTTGAGAATTTTCTCTACATTTTCAAAGATAGCTGGGCTTTTAGACCTCTTTTGATTCTTAGAGGGCAGTAAAGTGTCCATCATATCTTTAGTAGTTTAGTAGAAAATTATTAACAGTTCTTTCTTATCTATAAGGGACAGGTTTTCAATATTCTAATAGGTAGAACCTTAGTCATTCAAAGTCAAATACCGTATTACTGTCTGTTTTCTATCATCTCTAATTGTCCTGGATCCAGGAGGATCTTGGTTCTCAGTGAGAAGACTGAGGGGATTTCAAGGAACCCACACAGCTCAGGCTCTTAGTCCAAGGTATATTCTTCAAAGAGGCACAAGCTGTAGTGCTTGAGGGCCTTAAGGGCCAGGTAACACCATTCTGTCCTTTGTGTATGAATGAGATGGCAAAGGAAGAGACTGCTGCTGCTTTAAAGGCAGGCATTTTGGTTTTTTTTTTTTCATTTATTTGGAGTTTTTGGAAATCTTTCTCTGTCACCCAGGGTGGAGTGCAGTGGCATCATCATAGCTCACTGCAACCTCCAGCTCCTGGACTTAAGGGATCCTCCTACCTCAGGTCTCCTGAGTAGCTGGGACATGGCATGATACGTGACTAATTTGTTAAAATTTTTCGTTAGAGATGGATCTTGCTCTTGCTCCGGCTGGGCTTGAACTTCTGACCTCAAGGGATCTTCCCATGTTGGCCTCCCAGAATGCTAGGATTATAGCCATGAGCCACCACACCCAGCTGTGAGACTTCTTTCATTAAAAAAAAAAAAAAAATGCATTTACTCTTGGTGCCAAATATTGGAACCAATAACTTTTTTTAAAAAATAATAGGGTTGTTAAATTAATGGAATGTGTTTGTAATAAAAAACAAGAACATGAAAACTTGTATCAGATGGAAGATTTGTAAAATAATTTGAATTCAGCTATGTTAGATAAACTATACTAGAACTCTTTCTTTTTTTTATATAGCTATTGAGAAGAATCTACAAATGTGGGAAGAAATGAAAAAAGGGAGCCAATTTGGTCAGTCTTGTTGTTTGCGAGCAAAAATTGACATGAGTAGTAACAATGGGTGCATGAGGGATCCGACCCTTTATCGCTGCAAAATTCAGCCACACCCAAGAACTGGAAATAAATACAAGTAAGTATAGACCTATTTTGATTCTTGAGTCTTTGAATATGTTAGATAGTCTTTTATGCTTTCTTATGATTCTCTCTAAATATGAAGTAGATACAAAGAAGTCAAGAAATCTGGACCTTTATTAAATATTCACAGATTAACTGGCTCTTTGCCTTCTGTAAAGTCATGTAGCCTTTTAGGGGCTGTTTACTCACTTGTCAGTTTCTATCTTTAGGTGTCCTCAAGTCTGCTTAAAGTTGTTTTTTTATGTATTGATTAGGTTATACTGTGGTATATGTTTAGATGAAGATATTTCCTATAATAAGCTTTGATTCTGGGTGGCGCACATAGCTCAGTGGGCAGGGCTATGGCCAGGTACACCCAGGCTGGCTGGTTTGAACCCGGCCTGGGCCAGCTAAACAACAGTGACAGCTGCAGCAAAGAAATAGATGGTTGTCGTGGGCGCCTGTAGTCCCAGCTACTTTGGAGGCTGAGGCAAGAGAATTGCTTGAGCCCAAGAGTTGGAGGTTGCTATGAGCTGTGACGCCAGGGCACTCTACCGAGGGCAACAAAATACGACTCTTTGTCTCAAAAACAAAAAAATGAGTAAACTTTGATTCTGCTATATGTAAATTAATTCATAAAAGTAGTAATATTTAAAATTTATAACTTCTGAACACTACTAGAAAGTAGCATGTGTTTTGCAAGCTTGGAATAGTTTTCTTTGTGAGTCTGTAGGTTAACAGATCTTTGTTTTTAAATGATTCCCTCTCCAAAAAAAAACACCCACTTTAAAAACCACAGAGTATATTTCTTTCTTTCTTTTTTGTTTAGAAACAGAGTCTTATTTTGTTGCCCTCGGTAGAGTGCTGTGGCGTCACAGCTCACAGCAACCCCCAGCTCTTGGGCTTAGGAGATTTTCTTGCCTCAGCCTCCCAAGTAGCTGAGACTACAGGCCCCTGCCACAGTGCCCGGCGTTTTTTTCTTTTTGTTTGTTTTTGCAGTTTTTGGCAGGGATGGGTTTGAACCCGCCACTTCCAGCATGTGGGGCTGGCGCCCCACTCCTTTGAGCCACAGGCGCCACACATGCCCGGCTGTTTTTTTGTTGCAGTTTGGCCAGGGCCAGGTTGGAACCCACCAGATGGAGCTGGTGCCCTACTCACTGAGACACAGGCGCCGCCCATACAATATATTTCTTGTACTTTGGAGAATCCTGTCATGTGCAAATGCTTAACTGTAACTTCTGAAGAGCAGGGTAAATGTAAATGTTTACCTGGTTAGCTAATGTGACTTCCTTTAAGGGGTATGGATGTGTGTCCATATATAGACAAACACTTGTATGTGTAGTTTTTGTTTGTATATATTATTTGTATTTGAGTGCTTATTTTACTAATCAGATCCTTTATGTTTGGAAAAGTAAATTTAGATACACATTTTCGATATTAAATAATTGCAAAGCATAATGCAGTAGCATCGTAAGTTGTATCTTAAAAATTAGAAGGTATAATACAGTGATGTATTTTTAAAAGTTCAAATTTACACCACATGTACATTGTTATTTTTAAGACTGCTGTATCTTAAATGTAAATTTATAATCTAATGATTTTCTGTTTTACTGGTTTTTGCTAGAGAATGAAGTGTTTTCTAGAGTACATTTAACTACAACTGTGTTAGACCCTTAAGTTTTTACTTGAGTGGGGGATTAATTACTAAAGGTATTCCAAAGCTAAATTCCCTCAAAATTATTACATACATTGTTTATTGCTTTTTACCACGATATACATTGGCTGTTAAGAAATACTGTGATTTGCCAAGCCAATACTTAATTGTGTATTAAATTGCAGATTTGCTCATTTGTTTTAATATTGATTGGGTAACTGACCCATTGTTGTCAAAAGCTAATAGTTGTTATGTACTTTGAGTATTATGAGTCATAAAACCTGCTGGTTTTTAAAGGAACCTCCTGCAAAGAATTATATTTTAAATTAGTATTGCTGTTTAAAATGCCTAATCTAAGATGGAAAGGGTAAAAATGTTTTTTTTTTAATTCCTTTTTTTCTAGTGTTTATCCAACGTACGATTTTGCGTGCCCCATAGTTGACAGCATTGAAGGTGTTACGCACGCCCTAAGAACAACAGAATACCATGACAGAGATGAACAATTTTATTGGATTATTGAAGCTTTAGGCATAAGAAAACCATATATTTGGGAATATAGTCGGCTAAATCTTAACAATACAGTGC
Source organism: Perodicticus potto (assembly GCA_963574655.1). NCBI lineage: Eukaryota > Metazoa > Chordata > Mammalia > Primates > Lorisidae > Perodicticus > Perodicticus potto. The sequence continues at coordinate 6,552 of CAUYRH010013162.1, read as the reverse complement.
TGTCCAAAAGAAAACTGACATGGTTTGTCAACGAAGGGCTAGTAGATGGATGGTATGTTTATGTTTCCTAGAACTGACATATATATTAGTGATTTTTTTAAACAGGGTGAGGGGGATGGGGAGAGTGATTGGGAGGAGGTGGAGTGGGTAGACCTGTAGAATTCCTGGTTCTTATCTTCATTTCAGCCAGTGCGCTAGCATCCTCCCTTGTTTTAATGCTTCAGATATGGAGTGCCCATTGTGGACCACGCATGGCACAGTAGAATGAAAAACATATACGAGGGTATATCCTCCACAGATTTTAGCATTAATAGAAAAGTGGGTATGACTCTGGTCCTTCAGATACCTGATTACCAGTCTCCATGCTGTGCTGAGGCTCTGAGCCTTTTCTTTTCCATTAAGTCCCAAAGTCAAAATACCCATGAGTTGAAATGAATGTGTAAATGGTCTCTGCCTTGGTGGTGCCTTGTGGAGCAGTTGCCCAGAGGATTCAGCACCTAGAAAAAGTGTGAAAGTCTCTGTAGCATATTAATAATCTATATAGGGTTTTTAATGAAAAAGATGAAATAAAAATTAAGTTGTTTTTTTTTTTGTTGTTTTTTTTTTTGTTGTTTTTTTTTTGCCATTTTGGGCCAGGGCCAGGTTTGAACCCGCCACCTCCAGTATATGGGGCTGGCACCCTACTCCTTTGAGCCACAGGCGCCACCCTGAAATAAAAATTAAAATGATTTTATCATTATAAAATTAAATAATTAAATAATCATTTAATGATTATTTTCTAGGTAATGAAACCTGTTCAGATGGGTTACCAGGCTTATAAGTGTTAAGAGAATTTTTTTAACCTAAATTAAGAAAAATATATATGTTAGTTTACATTAGTATCAACATCATACTGAGTTGGGTACATAGTAAATATATGCTGAAATAAGTATTTTAGCCATGCCTGGTGGCTTGTACCTGTAATCCTAGCACTCTGGGAGGCCAAGGAGAGGGGATTGCTTGAGCTCAGGAGTTCGAGACGAGCTGAGCAAGTGAGAACCCGTCTTTACTAAAAGTAGAAAAACTAGGTGTTGTGTTATGGTGGGTGTTGTGGTGGGTGTCTGCTCCCAGCTATTCAGGAGGCTGAGGCAAGAGGATCGCTTAAGCACAAGAGTTTGAGGTTGCAGTGATGCTCCGGCACTCTACTGAGGGTAAAGAGCAACAGAGTGAGACTGTCTCAAAAAAAGAAAAAGAAATATGTATTTTATACTGTTGTACTGTAGAGCTGAATTTGATAAAAGGCAAGTTTATTTTGAGCCCTGTAAAAAAGGATATTATGGCAAACTTACTGAGGTTGCAAATCCCTGTAGCATATGAATTATCTACATAATTTTTGTTATAGTCCTAAGGGCTTTATAAAGTATATTCAATACAGGAATGCCAGGATACCATTCTTTAATCTAATTTTCATTAGCTATAATGAAAATATATATATTTAGAATATATAGAATAGAGTTTTTGGATATTTGTTAAATAAAATCAAATAAAACGGACTGGGTGTGTTGGCTCATACCTGTAATCCTAGCACTCTGGGAGGCCGAGGTGGATGGATTGCCTGAACTCATGGGTTCAAGACCAGCCTGAGTAAGAGCGAGACCCCATCTTTAAAAATAGCCAGGCATAGTAGACATATATAGTTCCAGCTACTAGGTAGGCTGAGGCAAGAGAATGGCTTGAGCCCAAGAGTTTGAGGTTGCTGTGAGCTACAATGTCACGGCACTCTACCAAGGGTGACAAACTGAGATTGTCTCAAAAATAAAGTAAAGCATGAATTTTCCATATTTGAAAATATCACCATTGTGCTATTTTTCTTTTTCTTTTTCTTTTTTTTTTTGAGACAGAGTCTCAAACTGTCACCCTGGATAGAATGCTGTGGCATCATAACTCACAGCAACCTCCAATTCCTGGGCTCAAGCGAGTCTCCTGCCTCAGCCTCCCAAGTAGCTGGGACTACAGGCGCCCACCACAACGCCCGGCCATTTTTTTGGTTGCAGCCAGCATTGTTGTTTGGCGGGCCGGGCTGGATTCGAACCCACCAGCTCAGGTGTACGTGGCTGGTGCCTTAGCCCGTTGAGCCATAGGCGCTGAGCCCATTGTGCTATTTTTCAAATGTGCTTTTACTATTTACATTACATTATTTCATGCAGTACTTGACAAGTTAACAGTTTTTCTTTTCCTTGAACTTGAGCTCATTGATACTGCAATCTGCTTAATTAGTATAACCAACTGTTAACCAAATGTTTAATAAGCTGAATATAATTCATTATTCATGAAGATATTTTCTACATTTCCCATCAACACATTTTAAAATCTCCTTGGTACTTAAACATTTGCATATTTCCCAGGGATGACCCTAGGTTTCCTACAGTCCGAGGTGTACTGAGAAGAGGGATGACAGTTGAAGGACTGAAACAGTTTATTGCTGCTCAAGTGAGTTATGGTTTCTTTTTTAGTATCTGTTAGAATTTTCAGCTACCATTATTAATATTCATTTTGTTTTAAATATCTGTTCTTCCTATTCCTTGTTTGTGCCTTACGAGCCGAGGGCAAAATTTTTTTTAAAAATGTGTATGTTTAACATTGTTTATAAGAGTGGAAAATTAATAATGCTTAAGCTCCTAAGCTAGAGTTGGATAAAGGTAGCTGAAGTAATTTTACCAATGAAATACCTGACTGTTGACTGTGATCAGTATGTGGACTGAGCTTTTACAGTGAACCATTGAGGGTAACCAAATTAGTTTTTACACAGTAAGTTTTATATTTCATTGGAAGTAAACCTGCAAATATTTATTGGGTTTATCTTTTTCTAAACATTAGCTTAGCTTGAACTAAAGAAAAAGATCTAATTAATACTTTTTGCTTTAAAAAATAATTTTATTGTTATTTTAGGGTTCTTCTCGTTCAGTTGTGAATATGGAATGGGACAAAATCTGGGCTTTTAACAAAAAGGTACATGTTTTAACTCTTGGTCCTCTTTTCTAATGCCTAACTTTTGAATAATAATACAAATAGAATTAATTAGTAAGCTCATGGTAGAGATACATTTGTGGTGAATATTACCATTTTGCAGACATTCAGGAAAATGGAATGTTTTCCTTTTTAAAATATTTAAAGAACATTAAGGCTATTATTTTTCCCAAACTAGTAGCAATGATTAAAGCAAACTTGGAATCATGAGGAATGGTAATAGTTTTTTCCCTAAACTTTTTATGAACACTCTGCATTTCATTTTTCTGCTTTCAAGCTGCGAGCTCTCTGTAAGAAGGTATTACTTAATGCTTTTATTTGCTTTACTTAAACATAGCTTTAGCATATTATTTATTACAATCTGAGATTATTTGGCTTTGAGGCACAATCACATTTATATGGAAGACTTTTATATAAACCCACTGAAAATGCTCTATTCTAGTTTTAAAAACCATGTCCTCTGGTTTTCTTAGTGGCAAAGGGAAGATTTGGCTAACTCCATTCTACTGTTCCCTTGTGTATTGAGAGGACATAGAATTTTAAAATTACTTATTTCATTGAGTTGTATTTAAGGTTCACTGATGATAGACAATTCTCATGTCTTACTCAATCCAGCTTTTTTTTTTTTTTAACTGTTTCTTAACTGAGAGTCAAATGAGGAATACTGCATATCGACATTGTTAATTACTAATTGGAAGCAGAAGCTTGGACACTATAATAAGGCAAATCATTAAAATGCCATATTTTAAATTATGGTTTCTGTGATTGTGTTCTGTAAATTCTTATATGGGGTGGCTGCTCGATTGTGCTGATGTCTTGCCTCAAGAAATAGTTGCTTGTTTTGCATGTGTCTTGTATTTTATTTTAGTCCTTTGTATTTAGTTTTTTGATATGTGAAGGAAATATTAATTGGTTCTTTCTGTTGCTGCAGCGACTAATAATAAGTATAATTTACTGGCAAAGTAACATTCATGTACTTTTCATTAACAATACAATATTTGAGGATTTTAAGTTTCAGTAAAGTTAAACATGTATACTTACTTCAAATATATGAAATGTATTTCACTATAGTCAAATACTTCTGGAGAGTCTGTTAAGATGAACAGCACATTTCTCTGTTTTCTTTCCTTCCATAATCTTTCTATAGAAAAATCATTTTCACTTCTTTTAGATAATTCTTCTGGTGTTTTTTTTTAAGCGACAGAGTCTCACTTTGTTGCCCTGGGTAGAGTGCTGTGGCATCACAGCTCATAGTAACCTCTAGCTCCTAGGCTCAAGTGATTCTCCTGCCTCTGCCTCCCAAGTAACTGGGACTACCAGCGCCTGCCACAATGCCTGGCTATTTTTTAGTTGCAGCCATCATTTTTGTTTGGTGGGCCGTGGTTGGATTCCAACCCACCAACTCAGGTGTATGTGGCTGGTGTCTTAGTCGCTTGAGCCACAGGCGCTGAGCCTTTTTTGTTGTTGTTGTTGTTGTTGTTGCACTTTGGCTGGGGCCGGGTTTAAACCCACTACCCTCAGTATATGGGGCCAGTGCCCTACTCACTGAGCCACAGGCGCTACCCAATAATATGTACTTTTAATTGTACCTTTAAACCAGTAACCAAAATTGTATTCATTTGTTTAAGAAAAAAATAGAGACAAACTATTAAGGGCTAGAGTATAGTAATACTTCATCACTTACTAATTCAGTTTGAAACACAGAAGTACTTTTTTTCTTATTTCCTAACCAACAGTGATTTGTGGAATTTCTTTTTTTTTTTTGCAATTTTGGCTGGGGCCGGGCTTGAACCGGCCACCCCTGTATATGGGGCTGGCGTCCTACTCCTTGAGCGATAGGCACTGCCCAGTTTGTGGAATTTCTTTATAAATCATTGTTCTGCTTTATAAGTAAACCTTATTTTTTCCATTCTTATATCATGTTTGCAATATTAGTTTTAAATGGCCATTTATAAATATACTATACATTTTGTGAGGAAGGTAGTAGACAAAACCTGAAAGTTTTTCTTTGGAAGAAAATACCACGGACTTGGCTCGGCGCCTGTGGCTCAACAGGCTAAGGCGCCAGCCACGTACACTTGAGCTGGCGGGTTCGAATCCAGCCCGGGCCTGCCAAACAACAATAACGATTGCAACCAAAAAATGGCTGGGCATTGTGGCGGGTGCCTGTAGTCCCAGCTACTTGGGAGGTGGAGGCAAGAGACTCACTTGAGCCCAGGAATTGGAGGTTGCTGCGAGCTGTGATGCCACAGGACTCTATCCACGGTGACAGCTTGAGGATCTGTCTCAAAAAAAAAAAAAAGAAAAGAAAATACCACAGACTTGGCAAATACAACAGTTAGTAGTTTAGTCATTTATGCAGCCTGACAAGGTTCAAGTGATTGTTTAACTGACTCAAGGGTAAGTGATATCTATGAAAAGTTATAACATCACAATACAGTGAGGGAAAATAATCTTGTTACAAAAGATGTCTTATATATAACAGAAGGACTGAATGACGATCACAGCAACACATATTAAAATGTCCTCAGTGGGTCAGACATCTGAGTAGAAAAAAATCCTTGCCCAAAGAGTACTTTTCCAATGCAGAATAAATCAGATTCATGGCTGGATATGGATATAAGAGACTAGAGGTCCTTACTAGAGGTAAGGCCAACAAAGTGTTTGCTAAGTTATTTCTCCTCTTTTCTATCTGAGGCATTTTTTTTTTGGAGACAGAGTCTCATTATGTCGCCCTCAGTAGAGTGCTATGGTGTCGCAGCTCACAGCAACCTTCAGCTCTTGGGCTTAGGCAATTCTCCTGTCTCAGCCTCCTGAGTAGGTGCCCGCAACAATGCCTGGCTGTTTTTTTGTTGGCACTTTGGCCAGGCCGGGTTCGAACCCACCACCCTCGGTATATGGGGCTAGCACCCTACCCACTGAGAATTGACACCACCCAATTTTTCTGGTGTTTATTGCTCATATCTGTAAATCAAGATTGAGTGTTGTTACTTTAGTTTTTAGTGTTAGATGTTATTAGTTGCCATCCCATGATGGGAGATGAGGATTTGGGTCTTTTATGTTTTCTCATGAGTTTTTGGTTCATTTCATTTTGATTTTCCCCTTCATTTGCTTACTTTTCTAATTCTGTGTCCAGGAGTTGTCTAAATCTCCCACTAAGATACTGGGGTGCCGCATGTATTCTTTCTTTTTCATTTGGAGATGTCTTTCCAGAGCCTCCTGCGCTGCTTTGGTCTGTTCTGGATTAGTGGCCTCTAGGCTTCTGAGGCACAGTTGTCTTCCCAGGTCCAGCATCATCATCATCCTGGACATTTCCTCTGCTTTTGTTCTGTAATACCTTGCCTAGATCTTAGATCTTCCTTCGTGGTAGATCCCTGAGAAGTAGAGTCTGGGATCAAGATGACCTTTTTTTTTTTTTTTGAGACAGAGCCTCAAGCTGTCACCCTGGATAGAGTGCTGTGGCATTACAGCTCACAGCAACCTCCAATTCCTGGGCTCAAGAGAGTCTCCTGCCTCTGCCTCCCAAGTAGCTGGGACTACAGGCAC
>CAUYRH010013161.1:0-20174 GCA_963574655.1 Perodicticus potto | reverse complement strand
AGACGGGGAAAGACCAGGAGAGGAACGGAGAGAGCTTCTCTCTCCCTACTTGAAATCTCTCCCACTACCAGGAGCTTTGGTGTTTTCTGTATTCTTTTCTGTAAATCAATTCTGTCTTATCACGGACGGGTGGGGGGGGGGGAAAATAATGTAATGAAGAATAATAAAATACATTTAAAAAAAAAAAAAAAGAAACATGCATTAAATGGTCACTACCCTTCGTAATTCTCTCTGCAGCATACTTCATAAGTAAGTTATGTCTCACAGTGCTCATAGCCACCCAGGGGGGAGGTTTCTACTGTGTCTCACCTTATGAATGAGGAGACAAGTTCTTAGGGGCCTTGTGTTTGCCTAAGGTCACACATCTGGGAAAGGCTGAATCCAGATAGGCAGTCACATAGTCCCAAGGTTTATTTCCCACAATGTGCGATTTGTAAATGGAAGAGTAAAGTCTTCTTGTCTGTTTGAATCCAAACTTTCTGTCAAGTAACCATCAAATAAGGTTGTTAGTTGTAAATCAGATTTAATGCCAATATATGACTTGAACCACGTGCCCTCCACCCAACGTAAAGACATGCTTTGTGTGCTGTGAGAATACCAAAGGAAGCTTCCATCATTCCATCCGGGAGGACTGAAGAAGGCTTCAAGAGGGAGGAACACAGATAATTAGCCTTGGTAATAGTATCTATTACAAAAAAAAAAAAAAAAGAGTGTCTATCACAACGGTATGAACACCTGTTATGAGCTTCATGTGCTAACAAGGTTTAACTGTTAACCTTTAAAACATCACCTCATTTCCTAAACGACACTTAAAACAGTACTCTGCAAATGATTGTTTAGGCCCTGAGAAATTTAATAAAGAAAGAAATAAAAATTAAATTAAAACAACAACTATCACAGTAACGAGGCTCTGTCTCAGCCCATTTTGGCTACTGTGACAAAACACCATAGACTTGGTAGCTCATAAATGACAGACATTTATTTCTCACAGTTCTGGAGGCTGGAAGTCTAAGATCGTGGTACCAGCTTGGTCTGATTCCAGTGAGGGGTCCTTTTCAAGGTTACAGGTGATCATCTTTTCATTGTCTCTCTACATGGAGAAATGAGCATGAGAGCTCTCTGGGGCCACTCTTATGAGGGCACTGATCTCATTCATGAGGTTACCACCCTCATGACCTAATCACCCACCTCCTAACACCATCATCTTGGAGTTAGGATTTGAACATTCAGTGGATGACACCCTCCAAGATAAATTCTGTGTCAGATATTTGGTTTCCTATCCAACAGCCATTCATTCGCTCCCTTCCTCCTCCCTCAGTGAGCTGGCATCTTGCTCTCCATCCTCCACGCAGCCTTGTGAAATATGAGCCCCTTCCCAGCCCAGGAGATGAGTCTTGCTTTCTCCAAGCCAATGACATTGGACTCACTGGACTTGCCAAGCAATTGTCAAAATGCAAGTATGTGACCCAACTCTGGCCATGGGAATGTGATGGAAGGTCTGCTGCAGAGCTTCTGGAAAGGTTTGCTCACTCTTAAAAAGAGATTATAAGTCAGCAAGTATGGATATTCTTTCTACTGTTTCTGGGTGTTGTCACCTGCACATATCTAGATAAGCAGGATTTGTCTTAGACCACTTGGGATCCAACCTAAAAAGAGAAGCCTATATTACATAGCTGTCAGGATGGAAAAACAAAGGAAAAAATAGAAATCTGGTAACTGGATAATGTAGTTGAGCTGCTACATTAGCCACCCCTGGAACCATTGTACCCCTCCCCCAGATCATCAGCAGAAAGGAAGTACCCATGTGGGTATGTCTGTTTTAGTCAATGGTTTCTCCAACTCCTCTACATTCCAGGAACCAGTATGGAAAGTTCTTCTTGTAGCTACAAAGCCTGGCACAGGCTGCCCTCCTTACCCGCCCCCCACTCTCTCACTCGTGCACCAGCCAAACCAGCCTTCTTTCTGCTTCTGACACACAGCAAATGTTTCTCTGCCCATCACAAGCTCTGTCCCCTTCTTCTTTGTTCTGCCTTAAACATCACTCCCAAGTTCTTTTAAAACAGCTTTGTTCTCACCATTTAGGTCTCAGCTAGAATTTGTCCTGTACAGACAAACCTCCCTTGAGATCCTGCCCAACCGCCCAGACCTGGGGAGAGGGAGAGAGAAAGAGAGAGACTGAATTGTCTTCTGCACTTGACATTATGAAGAAACCCTGGGTGCTTTAAGAATAAACATTCCAGATAATACAAGTACCAAGTGTGAAATGCCATTTCCATGTAAATGACCTCAACAAGCAAAGTACTGACTCACCCCAAGAAGAATCTACCTGGGGAAAGAAATGTTGTTTACAAGAACAGCGCCAGATGTTGGCCTCAGACTGTCCTGCCTTGACATTTGAAGGCTACCCGGGGAGATACAGGGACTTGAGGGCAGGCAAAGCAGAAGTAGCAGAACAAGAGTTCATTTAGAAGTGACTTTACATATTAAGTTAATTCCCGATATAATTCAGGAGTCTGATGGGGGATGGAGGAATAATGGGGAGGAAGGAGTCCTTTAAAAGTGCTGAAGAGAGAGCAAGACCCATAATTCCATCTGCAAGTAATGGTAGCTGAAATTGGTTGTCCCTGATTTGAATAATCTTGATGGCATCGTTATTTTTAATTGTGATTAGTGGTCGTAATGTGCTAATAAATAAGACAAGAGACAAGGTACAACCTTCCCTTGTCCCACAAATGATGTGGAATTGAGGCTGCTCAAGGCAGGCAGGCTCTAGACAGGAAAGAATGGGAACTGTGCCTTGGAACTTAAGGACAATTTTCATTGGCTTCTGAGACAGAATACTTAGGAGTAAATTTCCTCCACTGCAAGACCAAGCAATTCCACAAAAAAATAAGTAATTACTGGGTTTGCTTTTCCTTATGGCAGCTTTTTGGTGGAAGGAAGTCATTCATGTGTCCTGAGCACTCAGAAAGCTTTCTTCCTGGTTTGTTAACAATATCGTCCACCAACAATGTAAAAGTGTTCCCTTTTCTCCACACCCTTGCCAGCATCTGCAGCCCATCGCTAGGTATCTACCCAGAAGGAAAAAAAATCATTTTACCATAAGGAAATATTCACTAGATTGTTTATCGCAGCTTTACAATCACCGAGATGTGGAAACAACCCAAGTGCCCATCAACACAGGGGTGGATTAATAAACTGTGGTATGTATAACATGGAATATTATTCAGCCATAAAAAAGACGGAGGCTTTACATCTTTTGTATTAACCTGGATGGAGCTGAAACACATTTATCTTAGTAAAGTATCACAAGAATGGAAAAGCAAGTATCTCCAATGTACTCAATACTAGTATGAAGCCAGTAGACAAACAACTGCATGTCCACATGAGAGAAAAAAGCAATTAAGTATAAGTAGGAGGAGGAGGAAGGGGGATTGGTGTGCTCTCACCTAATGGGTACAACTTGGACTTAACCTAACAAATGCAAACAATAAAACCTAATTATGTGCACCTGCATATTAAAGTTTAAAAAACTAAAAAAAGATGAAGCACACAGGCAAAAAAGAAAAAGGAAAAAGAAAAACAAAATTACCCAGCCACAGAGCAAGGCGTGAGCACAATGGCCCACTCTAGATATCATGTTTTGAAGAAATTCTCAGTTCCAGAAAATTTCTCAAGGTGGGTACATAGGTGGGGAAGAGACGAACCTCAAAACCAAGTTGGCAAACAAGCCAAGACTCTGACATCAGCATCGTGTGGATCCCCCAACCAAAACTCTGCCTGAGGAAATTGTATTAGTTTGTAGGGCTACCACAACAAAGCACCATAAATAAAGTGGCCAGGGACAAAAGAAATTTATGCTCTCACAGTTCTAGAGGCCAGAGTCTGAAATCAAGGTGTCCTCAGGGTCACCTTCCCTCTTCTAGATTCTTGTGGTCATGGACAATCTGGAATATCCTTGGCTAGAAGCTGCTTAACTCCAATCTCTACCTCTGTTGTTGCATAGCTGTCCTCCCTCTGTGTGCTTGTCCTCACATGGCATTCTCTCCTCTCCGAATGTCTCTTCCCCTCTTATGACACCAGTCATCCTGGACTAAGGGCTTGACGATGCCAGTACGACTTCACCTTAACTTACATATTCATTGCACCTGCAAAGACTCTACTTCCAAATAAGGTTACATTCACAGTCACCAGGGGCTAAGACTTCAACACATATTTTGAAAGAACATAGTTCAACCCGCCACAGGGAGTGAATTAGTGTGGTGAGGGAAAAAGTCTGATTGAAAAGAGAGAAGGAAGGAAAGAAAGAAGGAAGGAAGGAAGGAAGGAAAGAAGGAAGGAAGGAAGGAAGGAAGCAAGGAAGGAAGGAAGGAAGGAAGGAAGGGAGGGATGAATTTAGTTAGAGGAGCTTAACTCATGTAAAAGTTTGTGTGGACATTTACAACTGTGTAATGATATATCTGTTTCCATCAACTAGAGCATTAAGTTAAAAAAATGTCCTCAACTGTGGCAAGTCTTATGAGTGTGTCTCTAAGCACTACCCTGAGATCCCCTACAGAGTCACCAGGGCATAGAGGTGGTAATGAGTACAGGTGACCCTAATTCACTCCAACTGGGGCTCAGAGACATTAAGTTGTTTAACCAAGGTCACATTGCTGGTATATGGTATACAAAATCTTAATCCAAAGGCATGCTCTTTCATTTATGTTGCGATCCTTTTCTAAATGTTAATTTTGGTGAATGGATGTGCAAATAATGAATGAATGAGTGAAGTAACTACCCAGTCACACATATAGAGGCTTCCAGAGCTCTGGAGATATCTTTGGGGTGTGGAATAACACAGAAAGATTATCTCACTCACCCATTTATCCCAAAGTTTGTTGGAAATGCAATCACAGTGTTCTCAGCCAAGATCCGATCTCTTCAAATGTCAAGCCACCTGATTAAAAATAGTCTTTTTGTCCTATCTTCTTCTTCTCCCCCAGAGAGATGCTGGTGCTCAGCCTTACCCCATGACTCAGGGTAATTTTCCTCTCATCATTCATCTACTGTGGCTGGTCCACAGTAACATTCTACTTTTAGGACTACAGACACTTAGGCTGCCCTCAAGGGAAGAGACTATTAATTACAAACTAATGTGTGTAATAGGCTGGTCTTCACATCATTCAATAAAAAGATAGTTGCTAGGAAGAGTAGCAGAATTATCAGTGTTCATAGGTGCAACATTATTACTATGTATTTGGTTCAGACTGCTGTATCAAAGTACCACAAGCTAGTTGGCAAACACTACAGAATTTATATCCTCACGACCCTGAAGGCTAAAAGTCTGAGGCATCAGCAAAGTCCATTCCTTTTGAGAGCCATGAGGGCTCTGTCCTACGCCTCTCTCCTAGGCTTGAAGATGCAGTCTTCTCCCTGTATCTCCCTTCTGTTCAGTTCCATGTTCAAATTTCCTCTTTTTATAAGAACATCGTCATAATGAATTAGGATCCACCCTAAAGATCTCTTTGTAAAATTCCTCCTTATAGATCCTATCTTCAAATACAGTCACATTCTGAAGCCTTGGGGACTAGAACTTCAACTTATGGACTTTGGAGGGATATGATTTGTCTTATAACTCTGTTTTTACTTGCAATATAAAGACCCAAGGCAAAGTCTTTAAAATCAAGTTTTAAGAAACAATTCCAATGACTCGACAAACTTTAGCTTCATTCATGCTAAGCCCCAAGCTTCTCCCAGCTCAGGTTTCCCTACCTTTAAAAAAAGAGAGAGAGAGTTTAAGATATAGGATTTCTCAGTAAATTGCAGATTACTACTTTGGAGTCACCCATAGTCACAAACTATGTGATCCCACCTCCAAATTCAAGTTCAAAGTCAAGGGAAGTGAGATTGTGGTGCAGGAATCTTGGCTTTGTAAAAATTATCTGGGCGAAGAAAAAAGATCATTTTACCATAAGGACATTTGCACTAGATTGTTTATTGCAGCTCAATTTACAATCACCAGGACATGGAAACAATCTAAATACCCATCCACTCAGGAATGGATTAACAAATTATGGTACATGCACACCATGGACGATTATTCAGCCATTAAAAAGATGGTGACTTTGCATCTTTTGTAATATCCTGGATGGAGTTGAAACGCATTCTTCTTAGTAAAGTATCACAAGAGTGTTAAAGCAAGTATCTAATGTACTCAATACTAATATGAAGCCAGTAGACCATCTAACGCATGCCCACCTAAGAGAAAAACTCATTTCATTTCAAGTTGGGGGAAGGTGTAACAAGGGATGGGAAGGGATGGGGTGCTCCCACTGAATGGGTACAGTGTAGGGGGTGCTTGGCACACCTTTTGAGTGTGGGATATAACCACAAGAGAGACTCTACCTAACAAAATCAAATATTTTGACCTGGTTGTTTGTACCCTTACATTAACCTGAAATAAATTTACTTTTCAACTTAAAAAAAAAAAAAAAGAATTATCTGGGCTTCGAAGAGAGGGTTTTAAACTTGGTGAGTGGAGGGTAGGAAAAAGGGTGCATTAGGTAGAGGCCAGAACATAAAGGATCAGAGGTGGAAAGCCCACTTTCTCCCTCTGCCTTTGAGATTCTGGTGTATGCATTTTGTATTCCTAGACTTTCCAAAGGAAATGCCGAGTTTGAGGTGCCCCATTCAGACTTTGATTTGGAATTCAAGCCCTAAGAAATGTAAGAATACTATGTCCCATTTTGAAGAACCTCTCCGTCTTTCAAGAGCATGTTTCCTACTCCCATGTGTCTGTTCTTGCCAATTATCATACTAAGCTAATGGAGGGGAGTTAACAGGAAGTGTCAGGGAGTTTTACAAAATTATCCTGTCAAGTCTCTTCCTGTCAGTGTGCATAAGGGAAGAAGACAAGAAAATGATATTGTCGTTTAATAGTTCACTTTAGATCTTCATCTCTTATCACTCATCATTACTCCATGTTAATTACTCTGTATTGGCAATCTCTAGCTGTCAGTTACTCCATAAAGGATCTTGCTGAGCTTGTGGCTGGGCAGCTTTCATTAAGAAGCAATTTGAACAAAATTTACCTGGGGAAGATTAACAGATTAATTGGAATCACTACTTCATCCCACCTCCCTGCTGCCAGCCAAGGTGCAGGCAACTAGAGACAGGTGAAAAAGATCATGGGATTTGAATCCTGGGATAGCCACCTCCTTGGTCATACTGAGCAGAAGGCATCAACCTCACATCTTTGAGTCTCATTTTCCCAATGTGCAAAATGGGATTGTATGATCCTCTCTAGAGGATTGTTGTAAGGTTTCAAATATATGTAAAAATGTTTGACATAGTCCTTGGCATAGAGTTGCAGCCAAGCAATGACACCATTAAGTATTTTTAGTTAGAATAAATTGAATGGAAGAATATTCAATGATCTTATCCCTAAATGAGACACCTCCCCTTTCAAAATAGTGCCTCATGTGTTCATTTTTCCCATCAGGAGGGAGAAGAGCTGGGTTTGGTTGAGTTTGGCAATCTTTTATCAGGGGCCTGCTGAGTGCCAGCTGTAATGTCCACTAGAGAGAAGGATAGAAGAGTAACCAGGGATATCTCTCACCTCTTTGACCTCTCTAGCCACAGAAGCACATGCTGTTCCCTCTGCCTAGAACATTCTTTCTTCTGTTCACCTTGTTGAGCCACCAGAAGGAGTCATTCTCTGTGAACTCAGGCACATGTGCCTTTCTCTGAGAAGCCTCTGCTGTCCCTCCCAGACAGCACTGCCATGCATTCTTGCAGCCCTTATCACAGTTGTGAGGATACAGACATGATGTGGCTGCAGGATGACAATCCTGTCCCCAGAATAAAGAGATAAACAACCCAACTCAAAATCCCAAAACCACAAGCTCCAGGAGAGAAGGACGGTTGCTTTTCTCATTGTTGATTCCCCCGTGCCTGGAACACTGGAGGGAGGGAGGATAAAAGAGCTCATGGACGAGAGTCAACTACACAAACTACACAAACCAAAGAAAAACAGAGCGAAAGGATGTCATTACACCTGGGCAGATGCAACCTGGATATCTTGAAAAGAAACCATGGTCTCCTCCTTGGAGCCCCCAGATTAGGGAAAGGGAGCTCTATGTTCTGTTCCCACATGAACTGTGGGGGAGGGGCTGCAGGCAGCCCCAGAGTCCCACAGAAGCAGCTTCTCTCAATACTCCACCAACCACCTCCCACTGACAGAGATATGAGCAGGCCCATTGTTTCCCTTGCTCATTGTTATAGTTTCCATCACTCAGCACCATGCCTCATGCATAGTACTCCAAGAGAAATTGAATGAAGGAAGGAAGGAATTGCTAGGCTTCTGTCACTGAATCAATAGCAAACAAACCAAAGAGCTTAAAAAGACACCATGTCCAAACTTGGGATTGTTTCCTGGAGATGTGGGGAGCTTCTCCTGCTTCCCTAACTTGGAAGAAGACTTTGCCTGCCTTTGGGAAGTGCCTGCATCATGAAACTCATTCTTTTCCAGGCATACAAACTCCCAGGGCAAAAAAGGACTTCAGCACTCACTCCACCATCCCCTTCACCTTATAGATCAAGCAACTGAGGCTTGATTCAGAGCCAAACAAAGCATAAGATACACTGGATTGAGTCTCTGAGCACATGGGTATAGACCTTGACTAAACCACTGAGTCATTCTGCCATCTTGGGCAGATCACTTTATTTCTCTGAGCCTCACGTTCCTAATCTGCAAAATGGATAAAATAACACTGGCCATCGAAGGATGATGGTGAGAATGAAATGAAATCAGGTCTGTTAAAATATTGGAAACCCCTAAAATCTGGACCTCTGGGAGAAATCTTTTCATCATTATAGTATACGCACATGGGTCTTTGAAAGGGATCTTGGATGAGATTTCAAATCATGTTGGTTCAAAAAACATATAGGAGGACACATTGCAAAGTTCCAAGCACAGAGCATTGCCATGATGACCACAAACAATAACAACAACAGTAAAAGCTACTGTTCACCATCTCCTAAAGTATCCCAAGCATTGTGCCTTAAGTTTTCAATTCATTGCCCCACCTGTCCTCACACTAATCCTATTAACTATGTTCAATTAGTTACCCTCTTTTTGCAGATGAGCAAAAAAATGGAAGAAGGAGAATATAAACCCTGAACTCATTGACCCCAGAGTGAGCCCATGCTCTTATCCACTACCCAGAATAAACAGATAAACAACCCAACTCAAAATCCCAAAACCATAGATGTTGGCATGGATGTGGAGAAAAGGGAACACTTCTGCACTGCTGGTGGGAATGCAAACTAATACGTTCCTTTCAGAAAGATGTTTGGAGATCACTTAGGGATCGAAAAATAGACCTGCCATTCGATCCTTCGATTCCTCTACTAGGTATATATCCAGAAGACCAAAAATCACTTTATATCAAAGATATTTGCACCAGAATATTTATTTCACACCAATTCATAATTGCTAAGTCATGGAAGAAGCCCAAGTGCCCATCACCCATGAATGGATCAATAAATTGTGGTGTATGTACACCGTGGAATATTATGCAGCCTTAAAAATGATGGAGACTTTACCTCTTTCATGTTTACAGGGATGGAGCTGGAACATATTCTTCTTAGCAAAGTATCTCACGAATGGAAGAAAAAGTATCCAATGCACTCAGCCCTAATATGAAACCAATTTATAGCTTTCATATGAAAGCTATAACAAGCTATAACCCAAGAAGATGGGGAAAGAGGAGAAGGAGGGGAGGGGAGAGGATGGGTAAAGGGAGGGCGATTGGTGGGACCACACCTACGGTGCATCTTACAATGGTACATGTTAAATTTATTAAGTGTAGAGTATAAATGTCTGAATACAATAACTAAGAAAATGCAGTGAAGGCTATGTTATCCAGTTTGATGAAAATATTTCAAATGGTATATATAACCAGCACATTGTACCCCATGATTGCATTAATGTATACAGCTATGATTTAATAAAAAAAAAATAGATCAAACATTTTAAAAGACAGTCCACAAAAGAAAAAGGGAAACTGCCCAACACTGTTAGTCATCAGGGAAATGAAAATTAAAATCAAATGAAAAACCACTTCATACACATCACATCCAGAATGACTAAATTTAAAAACAAAAAGAAAGAAAATAAAATTGACAAGACCTAATGTTAGTGAAACTGTGGAGCAACTAGAACTCTTATAAGTTGTTTTAGAAATAAATACATAATTCATATGACTCCTTTGGAGAAAGTCTAGCAGTCTCTTACAAAACTAAACACATACTTATCCTATGACGCTACAATTTCATTTCTGAGTATTTTCCCCCAAATAAGTGAAAATACAGGTTTGCAAAAAGGACTTGAACAAGCAATACTCACAGAAGCGTTATTCATAATAGCTAATAAATAACTAGGTGTGTCCCCGGTGTCTACAAATAGGAGAATAAATAAGAAAACTATGGAATATCCATACCTGGAATAAGCTGATACGTGCAACACAGATAAATCTAAAAACATCACACTGCGTGCAAGAAGCATTAGAAAAAATATTACACCCTCCATGATTCCCATTCATCTGACATCCGAGGACAGAGCCCTCTTCCACGGCAGGGACCTCTGCAAGGTGAAGAGGCTGGAGGGGTCTCCCTGGGATGACGGCAATGTGCTACACGGGATAAGGGTTTGGGTTCTCTAAGCATCTACCAAAATTCAGCTAATGTACATTTAAGATTTAAGATTTCATTGTTTGAAAGAACTCAGTCTAGGTCTCCCATTTGATCCTGCCATCCCATTACTGGGCATCTATCCAGAAGAAAAAATATCACCCTATCCTAAGGACATTTGCACTAGATGGTTTATCGCGGCTCAATTTACAATCTCTAAGACGTGGAAATAACCTAAATGCCCATCAACCCAGGAACAGATTAATAAACAGTAGTATACGTATTACCATACAATACCATTCAGCCTTTAAGAAAAAGATGAACCTTACATCTTTTGTATTAACTTGGATGGAGTTGAAACACATTCTTCTCAGTAAAGTATCACAAGTGTCCTATGTACTTAATACTAATATGAAGCCAGCAGACGATCTAATAATACATGCTCATACAAGAGAAAAACTCAATTCAATTCAATATGGAGGGAGAAGGGAGCAGGGAGAGAGGAAACCAGAGGAGGATTGGTGAGCTCCCACTTAACGGGCACAATGTAAGGGTATATGGCGCCTCTCCTGGGCACAGGAAACAACTACAACAGGGACTTTCCCTAACAAACACAAACATCCTAACCTTATTATTTGTACCCTCACATTAATGTGAAATACAAAATAAACGATTTTGCTGGTTGTAAATTTTATAATACATCAACAGAAAAATCTGCTTTAAAAAGTTGTGAAAAACAGGCTTGGAGCCTGTGGCTCAAGGGGCTAAGGCGCCAGCCACGTACACCTGAGCTGGCGGGTTTGAAT
Source organism: Perodicticus potto (assembly GCA_963574655.1). Classification (NCBI taxonomy): domain Eukaryota; kingdom Metazoa; phylum Chordata; class Mammalia; order Primates; family Lorisidae; genus Perodicticus; species Perodicticus potto. Next base: position 8,694 of record CAUYRH010013161.1, on the reverse strand, counting down.
CCAGCCCGGGCCTACCAAACAACAATGGCGGCTGCAACCAAAAAATGGCCAGGCGTTGTGGCGGGCACCTGTAGTCCCAGCTACTTGGGAGGCGGAGGCAGGAGACTTGCTTGAGCCCAGGAATTGGAGGTTGCTGTGAGCTGTGATGCCACAGCACTCTCTCTAGGGTGACAGCTTGAGGCTCTGTCTCAAAAAAAAAAAAAAGTTGTGAAAGAATAATATAATCAAAACCATTAATGACTGATCACCCGGCAAACAGCTGAAGTTTTTACGGTTCCTTCTGTGGCACGACAAGAAGACATCAAGAAAACTATCCCACCATGTCTGCTCTATAGAATGGTGGCCACCATTTTAGAAATGAAGGCTCACCAACTTGCAGTAGGAAGTCATAAACACAGGAATCAAACTTGTCTACAGGGGGTCTTCCCCCTGACCAGCACAGCACAGTGCTTCAGGGGGACCGCAAGTCACCCCTCAGCCACCTTGCTTCTCTTCCTGAGGAATAGTTCAAAGAGCTTCCCCAGCAGAAGTAGCCTCCTTGCCCTCTGGGTGGCCCCCCAGCACCTGCTAATTGTAAGAAACAACATATGGCAGGCAGCCTGTCTGCAGACCCCACCGGCTTCCCTGACTTGCAGCCCAACCGTGGAGGCAGCTGCGTGCTGAGCTGCTGGGATCGAAGAGGTGTCATTAGAAAATGATTCAGATCCCTCTGCCTTAATGAGGACTCACACCCGAGGGCTTCCAATTACCCGATCGATGGCTAGAGTGCGGCTCCCAGCCAGCAGTCTCTTGTTTTCCTCTCTCTTCTTTAAAAATATTTGCAAGGGAAACTCTAGTGAAAACTCTTTCTTTCCTCTCCTTGGCCAACCCAAGCCTAGGGAGGAAACCAAGCCAGACAACTATCCCAGAAAGTTCTCTGGCTCAGCCTGAAAGAGAGAAAATTCCAGATGAATTCCATGCTTGGAGGGAGCCCACTCTACGGTGACATGTGAACTCAAAGACAGGGGAAATCACAGTGTAAAAGGAAATGACAGAGCACGTTTAAGGACCTGTCGGGGGGGCTGCTGTGAGCCAGGGGAGGGTAGAGGGAAATGATGCCGGAAAGATGGACTTTAACTCAGCGTGAACTAAGGGAAGAAAGCACAAAGGTTTTAGACTCAGAGTCTGGGCATGGATGCCTTTTCACAACTCCCCATGTGTATGATGTTTGCATAGTGAAAATTGCTAAGTGTCCACCAAAATCCACCATCCCCTTGTGCAATAGCAGTAGAATTGTGGCTGAGATGTCACTACTGCCCAACTTGGGACTCACTACATTTTCTAGCCCTCCATGAATAGATGGAAGTTCTTGCAAGAACGTTAAGTGAAAACATGTGTGTGCATGTGTTTGTGTGTGTGCTCACATGTGCACCCACGTGCAACTTAGGACCCCAGTGTGACTACACCTTCTCTTCCATGCCCCATGCCAAGATCTAGGCCATAGCTCTTCCTCCTCGCTGATTATGGTGGAAGCAGAACCTATCACCCCTAGGGGGATTCTGCATCTTGCTGTCCCCTTTTAGCTGGCCACAGTAACAAGCCACACCATGGATCTCTTTGTTCTCGCACCAGCATCTTCCAAAAGCTCAGAACTCTGTTAATTTCCTTTGGTTGCTGCTTTCTGGAAGCCAAGCAGAGTTCACGCAACTTTAAGGGACTTCCTGACAGGTTGCCTTGTGAGCTCACCTGCAGCTCAGCCTAATACAATAAAAATTAGAATGTATGTTCCCACGAGAACATCTCTTTCAATCCCTTTATAACACAGAAGAGGAAAGGTTCAGAGATATGGAAACTCGTCCAAGGTCACCTTAGTAATTTAAGTAATCTAGGTGCAGAGGCAGCCAAAACCAGACATCGCCAGCTCTTTTATTTTTATAGGGCTTCAGCAAATGCTGATTCAGAGACAGTATCTCTATAAGACAAGTAAGAGTTGGGCTGATGAGACCAGGCTTCTGTAATGTAAAGAGAGAATGAGCCTGACTTATTTTGTGGGAAGTATTCTTTCCTGTGTATCTAAAATCCAAGTTCAATAATTGCTAGAAATCAGCCCCGGGTATTCAGCCCATTCATTCACATAATAAATATTTCTGAGTGTTTCCTATCTGCCAGGCATTGTGCACAACACTGGATATTCACTGGAGGGAAAAACCAGAAATGGTCTCAGCCTGGAAGGATTCGTGGTTCATGAGAGGGGAGAGCAAAGAAGAATATAATTAATTATAAGATTGAAGCTATGAAAAGTACTTTCAAGGGTGAGCATACAGCACAAGGAGAACTTTCAAAAGAGGAACTGACCAGGTGTCGTAGGCGGGAAAGTGTTCCCTAGGGAAGGGGACTTTTTTTTAATCAGCTGACTTTAAGATCCAAGGAAGAAGACTTCTGAGCTGAGAGGGTATGATCTGAATCATCTGTTCCCTACGCCCACATTCACTCACGTACCTGTCAGTCATTCAACAAGCACTGATTTCGGGGGGGAAAGGAGGGGGATAGGTGAGCTCTCACCTAACAGGCACAGTGTAAGAGAACTTGGCACACCTCCCAGGTGAGGGGCACGACTACAACAGGAACCTTACCTTACCTAATCATTTGTTCCCTCATATTAATCTGAAATTAAAAAAATAAAAGCAAGCACTGATTGATCACTTACTGTATACATGAGATAGACTGCATTGAAGAAAACAGACCAAAATCATGCCATGATGGTTTTACACTCTAGCCATAACCGACTCCCAATTTCTATCCTGCCCAACAGCGATGGCCAGATTCCCGTAAACATTCTTCTATCATCTCATCTCTAGGCTTGGTGGACATCTGATTACATTCCCAACCATTATCAGTTGTCTCTGGATCATATATTTATGCTGTCACCTTTTAGCTGTCCACAGTGACAGCTACATGAATCATCACAGGTTAGCTCCCCAGAAGAAAGGTCCTGAGAGAGGCAAATTTCACACTAAAGTGTGAATGATTGATATCCAGACCACATGAGGAATTGGCTAGAGAAAGTGGGAGAGCCTATTCTGGGGAAGAGAAAACTGGGGGGTGCACGATCAGTGACTTCAAATGTGTTAATGGCTTATTTGGGAGGAGAGCGCTCAAATTTCCTCTACAGGGTAAAAGTTACATGGAGATGGATCTCAGCATCACACCACTTAGAGTTGCCTAATAAGGACTTCTTAAGGAAGTGAGCTCCTCCTCAGTGATGGTATTTAGGCAGGAGCTAGATGGACACTTAGTGAGAATTTTTGGCTAGACAGTTTCTACGGACTCTTCGGACTCTTAGAATTTATGATTCTATCTTTACATTGTTAGCATGAGTTCAAAACTAGGTTCTTAATCTTCCCTCCAAAACCTGTTGTTCCCACAGCTTTCCACCTCAGTTAACAGAATTTCAGGCTGCTCCAGACAAAAACCTTGAAGTTCTTCTCAATGCCTATCTTCAATATCCCACATGCAACGTGCAGGAAATCCTATGAGCTCTGTCCTCACATACATCAGAATCTGACTGTATCTCAACATCTCCATGGCTACCACACTGATGGAAACTGCCAATACCCACCACTCCAGCCTATTTATTAGAACACCATGTGTGAGACCCCAGATAGCCAATAGAGCCAGGACTCAGGAAGCCTGCAGCAAGGTAGAAGGAGAAGATGAGGAATAAATTATCACACAGGTATAAGTTTGCAATTATAATTCCCTGGTGCTATGTTTGGGTAACTCTATTAACTCAGTAGTATCAAATGTATTTTAACTATACCTAATAATCTTTCATATAGTTATAGAACTATAGAATTTTTAATTGGCTTTCCCTGGCTTATCTATTAAATAATTCTCTCAGAAACCTGCTAAGGTGGAAAAAAGAAGGATCCTGATCTCAATTTTACAGATGAGGAAACTATAACTCTGGATGGGTAAACTGAGTCTCCCAGGGCCACATAATTAGAAAAGGAATGGACTAGAGAGCAGAGCAGATGACCAGAATTCTTACACTAACTTCACAGGTTTGTAAATCCGTTTAAATCAAAGATATCCCAGACACATTAGGAAATGGGTAATGACTTTGGGGCAAGAGAATTAAAGATAACCATTCAACATATGAGAAGGGATAATCCATGTGCCAGAAGCTTGGCCCACAGCAAGTCCTTACTGCATCTCTGCGAATATAAATATGGAAGAGCTTCTCGTCACTTCATAAGAGTAAATAGGAAAAAAATAGAAACGCAACAACAGAATCAAGGATTGTATCACTCCTGCTATGTACGTCAGAAGCCACAGGTTGAAGATTCTAAGATGCATTAATATGACCAGGCTGCTCTTGGAGTGGAGGAAGTGATTCAGAATGGTCTACACATCGTTGTCAACAACTTTGGAGCAACTGCCTCCTCGATGAAAGATAAACACATCAAAAGTCCTGGATCCAAACAATGTGATGTGCTCAACACCAGGTACTGGAGGTCTCCACTTCTGGGACCATTTCTTTGGCATTTATCCAATGAATGATCAGTAGGGTCAATGGCTCTTCTCCTTGACCATCATGCCATGTTCTGCAAAATAATTACACTTTCTTACGTGCTCTTCCCTCCTTTCTTTTTTTTTCCCCTGCCTTCATTTCCCCGGGCTCATTCCAGAAAGGATTTAAGGTGAATGCACCTAAGTCATAAAATAGAAAATTATGAACTCTAATTAACATATTATTAATTCATAAGATGTGAGCGGGAAGAGCTCTCGTAAGTAAAGTTCAGGGAGGTTAATCAAGTCATCCAAAGCTGTATAAAGTCTTTGTCCAATAGCTATTTATTGAATGGTCAGGCAGTACACAGTCTTGTGTTTCTGCGAGAGATTTTTCTTTCATTCAACATGTATTTAATTTATTTTATATTATACAGGTTAAAATCAAGGTTAGACCTTGAGACAGATAGGGAGGAAATAAACTCATCTTGAATACTTGCTCTATTCCAGAAACTGAGCCTCATGTCGAGATTTATGTACATATTTCATCGCGTCCTCACAAAAAAATCCTTTATGAGAGGTAATATTCACTGCTGTTTCCAGTTCCTAACTCTCCTCTGGCTGTGGCCCTGGGGTCCTGCAAATTAGGATGCAGATGATTCAGCACGGAAATCAAGAGGATATTATTGAGGAGCTCACCAAGGCACGGAGGCAGACAGCATTCCAAACCGAGCTTGATGCAGAGGTTTTATAAACTCCAAAATTACAGTAATTACCAACACTAATTCAACAACCTCACCTCCCTTAGTAACTGTCCACGTCCTTACAGAAATGCATGGTTGGGGTGGTAGGGGTAATGCACTGAATCTTAGCAATAAAGAAAAGAAGTAGCTAATCCCTCCTCCTGCTTTCCTGGGAGGACTTATCTTATTTAAACATCCAAATAAGCTAAAATCATTCTAAATTCCATGCTTTATATACCTAATGGGAAAAATAAAATATTCTTCACCCTTCTCACCTATATAAGCTTGCTGTAAAATGGCTGTGACCAGGCCCAGGTCTGGAGGCCTGTTAATTAACAAGAGTACTCTAACTCAATTAACCGGGCAGCAAAGAAACCAAGGACAGTCATTATGTAGATGGCCGGGCATTCACAGCCAACGGACCCTAAGATAATGACAGCTCTCTGACAGGCAATGGGGAACAGAGCTTGGTTTATATAGTCTGTGTTCAAAACCCTTTCTGAGTACTGCTCCTGCTAATATAAGAACTCTGCATGAGTCACGGTATTTTCTGTATCTCCATTTTACGATGGATGCTCAGAAAGCTCAAGCAACTCCGAGGACTAGCAAATAGAAAAGCAAGATTCCAACTCACATCTACAATGTCTCCTTGTAGTGAGTTTCTCCCTTGACTTAAGTCTTTATCTGAGACTGTGGAGACATTAAAGAAGCCCAAGGATGATAAACAACTCTGGGGTTCCACACAGTTGCAACACAAATCCCAGCATGTGATTGCAGGTGGCTCTTCCACGACATAACACCAGCACATTCTCCATTGTTTGAATAATTAGGTGCCTGACCCAAACTATGGTACTTATGGCCATTTCAGACTCACTTTTAGATTCTTGATCTCAGGCATTCTACTATATTGGTTCAGCTTGTTCCCTGAATTAGTGCCCCACAAGGGGTCTTAGGAAATAAATTTCCAGCTCCAACCTAATTCTGTTCATTCCCATTGGCCAGGTCAGCCTTCTTCCCTTCTCCCACAGGAGGGGTAATTTGAGCACGGGTCCAGGCTTAGAAGTTAATTCACTTCTTCACCTTGGGGTAAACTCTGCATTTGGCAGTCCACCCTCCACAAATGAGCCTCTGAGCTCAGGGAGAAAAAAATAAATAAGTAAAAGTCTCACCATTAAACCGGACAGTATGAAACGTAATTAAAATCCCCCATTATGCCATTTCGACAGGAACACTCCAGCCGTCATTAAGCTAAAACAGAATTCCTTCAGGGAGAAATTATTTCTCGTTTGATTTCTGTCAGAATGGCTTTGACTTTGAGGATACATCTACAAAATGGTGTCTCAAGGCTCCACCTCTGGGGCTGTGCTCAAACAAAGGAGACGTTTGCTTGGAACAGATGAAACCTGATTAAAGATTCATTTCAAATTAACTCTCGCTGCTTATTTCTCTTTTGTAATCTTTATTATTACTTTAAGGGAGAAAAAAATAGAAAGCAAAAAAGCAAACCTCCCTACATCGGCACATAAATCTCCATAGAAGCCGCTCTGCGATATCATTAATTCCCCCTGAATAATCCCGCCATGCGAAGTAGCAGGTTCTTACGCAGTGGCGATTTATTGGGAAATGAAGCCCCCATCTATTTTTTGATGTTGTTTTATTAAAGCGAGAGGAGACAAGCACTGGTGAGATGAATGAAGGTGATATTGCAACATGAACAAGTCCTGAGGTTCTGAGTCCTGTCTTCAAGGTCATGACAGGAACAAGGTTAGTGGAGGAATTATCCTCTGAGTGCCCACGTGGGGCCACGCTCTGGACTCCATATCACAGCTCCTGGCTGAGCAGAAGCTGGGCTTCATATGGCTTCCCGTGGGGTGACTTTCCTATCCATCTGCAACTCCATAGAGGCAGAGGAGCAACTTGAGAGCCCAAACCTTGGTGCAATAAAGGGGTCAGGATATTTCAACTATATCTGATGAGTGAGGGTGTCCCAGAAGAGGTTGTCTTAGAACAAGGGACTCCCGAGAGAACTCACCAAGAGGAAAGACAGAGTGTGGCCTCGCAAGTTAGATGTCATAGCAGGGCATGAGCGTCAGGGAAAGGGATGTGCCGGACTTCAAGAAAGTGACCTGAGACATGGGCATTGCTAAAGGCTGGAAGACCTTGAATCTCAGCCACCTTAGTGGTGGGACAGCCTCACCAAGTGTAACACAAAAGGAATATCTGCCATGAGATACCACCTAAGTCTTGGATGCTGGTATTTCCAACCAACCGGCATGGGATGTGTCTGCGCCCTCACACCACTGTGCCTCCCTGGACACGAGGCACTGGAGGGGAACAGAGCCCCCATCTCATGAAGTCATCCCTGTGGAACTTCTGGGCCCAAAGCAATAGATTCGTGGCCCAAAAAGGAGTGACAAAGAGTGGCAGATTTTATGATCATTATTATTATTTAAGTTCAGATAAATAGGAGAGTACAAATGTTTAGGTTACATAGTTTTCATTTCTAAGGTAAATTTCAAGTTGTAGTTGAGCCCTTCCCCCAGGGGACGTGCTGAACACCCTCACGTTGTGCCCATTAGGTGAGATCCCGCCCACCAGGGGGCGTGCTGAACGCCCTCACGTTGTGTACTTTAGGTGAGATTCTGCCCACCAGGGGGCGTGAACACCCGCACATTGTGCACAGTAGGTGAGATCCCGCCAAGCACCCTCCCTCTTCTCCTCTCCCCTCCCCCTCCTGTTCTTTCTGCCCCCCAGACTATATTTTGTTTTTCTTTCACGTGGCCTAGTAGTTGTTCATATATTGGTTTCATATTAGTATTGAGTACATTGAATACTTTTTTTTCCATTCTTGGGAAACTTTACTAAGAGGAATGTGTTTCAACTCCATCCAGATAAACACAAAAGAAAGTCTCCATCTTTTCTTATAGCTGAATAGTACTCCAATGGTATATATATATACCACGGTTTAATACAGACTTTTATTATTAACACACAGGGCTCAACCAATCAAACTGCAGGGCCCCCTCACTGAACGTGGCGCAGAAGGAGCAGCCACCTTCTCACTTTGCAAGAGTCATGACCTGGATCTTTGGCACTGGAATTCAAAAGGGGAGCAGAGCAGCAGAGCATTTCCAGTCTCGGCAGCTGGAGGAAGGAGAGACTTCCAAGTCTCTAAACCTTGATGTTAAGTCTTCGGTTATAGAAGCCATAACTGAGGAAATGGGAAACTTGAGGTTGCATACTATCACACGTTACATAGTCTGGTGTAGAGAAGAAGCAAGGCTGATTTTTTGGCACACATGAACACCATGAGAATTCTTGAAAAAATCTGGGTAGGGAAGTCTGCCTATTGTCAAAAACTCAGATCCTATTTTTTTTATTTCAGATTAATATGAGGGTAGGAACGATTAGGTTACAATGTTTACATTTGTTAGGTAAAATCCCAGTTGTAGTTATGTCC
>CAUYRH010013160.1:0-19450 GCA_963574655.1 Perodicticus potto | reverse complement strand
GGAGGAGACGGGGAAAGACCGGGAGAGGAACGGAGAGAGCTTCTCTCTCCCCACTTGAAATCTCTCCCTCTACCAGGAGCTTTGGTGTTTTCTGTATTCTTTTCTGTAAATCAATTCTGTCTTACCACGGAGGGGTGGGGAGGGGGGAAATAATGTAATGAAGAATAATAAAATACATGTATTTAAAAAAAAAAAAAGAAAAGTCTGATTTTTATACTTGCTTAATTAACAAAAATAATAAAGTTGGGCAGGATGTGTGGTTGTCAGGAAAGTAACTAGAGGGTGGGTCTTGTCCCAGAGAGGAGGGCAGGTGTCTCTCCAGGCCACCTCTCTGGCTTTCCCAGCAGCTTGTCTAGAACTATCATGAGCTCTCTGTCACCTGAAACATGGATGCTCTTGATAATCATAATCTTGGGGGCTTATGATGAAAACCACAGGCTAAAATTCCTCTCTAGATGCTGACAGCACCTTGGTGTCTGCCACTCACTGGGACTCCTGGATTTCCATGACATCCACCACACAGCCACAGAGCACATACATGGTGCATTACCCCAGAGAGGACACAAGACTGGCCAATGGGGCCTTCTGAGCTGCCTCTGGGGAGACACATATAGGTGTAAGTCCTGTCCTGGCACCATGCAAGGGGCCTGCTGCAGGGTGACTGGCTGCTCCCAGGTTTCATTCTGCAACTACCTTCCTTAATCCCAAATGAGCTGAGCTCCCTGGTGTACAAAGGAAAGATGTCAGCACATGGTCCTTTCAGACATATTTGCTTTATCGTGGTAGAAGATGATTAGAGCTAGAATTGTCCTCCAAGGGTCTTCAGTTGGAATTCACGGGGCCGTGATTGGGCTGCCTCCCCACAAGATGCTCTGGCTTGAGCCCTAGAAGCAATGCTGTGTCCCCGAGAGGGTCTGTGCTGTTTCTGTCTGTGGGCAACCCGAGGCCTTCCAGGAAGGACTGGCCCACATGGAGTGGCAGAACACTCATCCAGAAAAGGTGGCCAGCGGCCTGGGTCTGTTCTCTGCCTACCCGTGAGCTCCAAAGTGCAGAGCCCATGAGAACTTGAAGTGGGTAAGGACAAGGAGGTGCCTTTCAGTCCTGGGGAGTGGAGAGAGGAGGGGATGCAATTCCACTCAGGGGCTGTGGCCCATGGCTGCTGGGACAGAACCATGGATAGTGTGGCATGTGTACAGACTGCCAGCACCCACTGGGCTCTCTGGGTGTGGCCACCCCCACCGCATCTGGGGTGACTTGTGGGAAGGGCCTTTCCCTGGGATCTGAGTCCTGTTATCCCCCCTGCTTCATCCCACTGTGTATCCTGCTCAGACATCAGGGCCCAGTGGGTGAGTGGAGTGAGATGGAAAAACACAGGGGCTTCTGCCGGTGGCCCTGCGCAGAGCTGCTGTGTCCTGGCTGGTCTCTGAGACCCTAAGCATTCCCATCTTCCTGTAGCTCCATAGCCACCATCTTCTGGTCCCCCAGCAACCTCATGAGGGTGCCCTGTCCGTGATAGCGAAAAGGTCTCGCTAGCCCCATGGCCACCACACTCTTGGCCAGACAGTCCTCCTCGCAGGGCTGCAAGCTCTTACCAGCACTGTGGTGACGATGAGTGACCTATTTGTTAGAGAGTCTGTGACATTAGGGCCTCGGCCTTTGGCAACCTCCGTGATGTTGAGCCCATCAGCAGGACTCCACACCCCCACCTGGAGAGACAGACAGACAGAAAGCAGGGTGCTGAGTCCTCAGTTTACCCATCCATCCTCCACATCTCCAAGACCATTATTATCACCACCATCATCCTCATCGACGGCTCTCATGTTTTGAACTGTATTGATAACAACCCTGCTACTCTTCCTCCTCCCCTGGAGGGGCCCCCAAGGGGTTGAGTCTCCTGGATTCTGCCACCACCTTTGCTGGCAAACCCATCACAGCTGAAAGGGAAAATGCAGAGAGAGACAGTGAGTGCAAGGACGGTCCTAGGGACCCCGGGGTAACCAGCTGGGGCTGCTTGGGTGCTAAACAGAAGCTGGAAGGAATCAGGTCCATGATCAGTGCCTGCCCTAGGACACGTCCTGAGGGAGACCATGGGCACCTGGCCACTCACTTATCAGGCCTCAGCCCCAGTGCTGGCTCCCAGGGGCAGATGCCTTCCAAAGCTGAGGACAGAGCCTGGAACAAGAGAGATGTTCACCAAACATCTGTGGGCACCTTAAAAGACAACGGACTGTGTCATGTGCAGAAAGGCAGGTTGGGGCAGGAGGCTGGCCTCTGTGGTTATTGGGGTGCTCGCACAGGAGGGTATGAGCCTCACTGGGGGCCTTGCATGCTGCTGAATTTGAAGGCAGTTTGATTTGTGGTTTTGCATCTAAAGTTGGCAGGTGCCCTGGCCAAGGTGGCATAATCTCTCTCCTCACAGTGTCCTTGTTGATAATAGCCTGAGGCTGCAGGGAGGGAGGCAAAGTTCAAGTTTACAAATGATTTCAAAGCCCTGGGCCTCTTGAAGGTCCTTTTGGACCCACCTCAGCCCAGTCCTATCTGATCTCAGCTCCCCTCACTCAAGGAAAGCTTTAGCATGCCTACTCTGTCCTTGGCCCAGTTGGGGGGTACTCAGGAAACTTAATCAATTAAACAGAGAGACCGAATGCAAACATCCCATTAAGAGAGCTGTGCAAAGCAGATAGCAGAGAGACATGTAATTATGCTTGGGTAATTCTGCCTTAATCCTCCCAAAGCCACCGGCTGGAGCTGGCTGGATCAGCTATGACCCGGCTTAGCAAACAGAAGTGATGATATGAGAAGCAGAGTGGCAGTGTTCGGGAGCTCAGCACCCTCTAAGGGCAGAATCTCTGCCTATGTAGACCACCCAGGGCCACGAGGAGAGGAGACTGGCAGACAGCATTGAAGAGGCTCTTCTCTTAAGTGGGCCAAGCTCAGACCCAAGCTCACAGGAGGATGCCTAGCAGAGCACCTGGGGCTGCACGTGCTCAACAAGCATCTGTCCACAGCTTGCACGGGCAGCAGGAACCCACACCCTGGCAAGCATCTACTTAGTGCTGACTGCATTTCTTGCTAGATATCAGGTGCTATGGTGGAGGCGAGAACTGTCCGAACTGAACAGGATGTGGCCTGCAGAGGCTTTCTGCTCACAATCCAGGTGGCTGTGACCGGGAGTCTCTGGCGGATACCTCTGCAGGCCAACCTTTGTCCAGGGATAATAGAGTTTTTCATGAGTATTAGCTATGGTCAATTTGTACCAGCTGCCTGGAGGCTGTTGGGAGAAAAATGCTGCAGTTGGGCTCAGATGGAAAGAGTGCTCCAACTATTGATTACTTATGCCTGCTGAGGCACAGAGAAGGGAGTAAGGGCATACATTTCATTGCTCTCCCTAGAATTTTGGGCTATCTCCACAGATGAGTAACTGAGAGCAAGAATGGGACAGCTACTAGAGTGAATACTGTGTTCACTATAGCACTGCCAGAGGAGGAAGGGTTCTCCCTATCGCTGCATGAGTTTAGATAGAAGCTGGAAGGTTCTTAAGGAGAACTCATAGTTTGTAGAGGGTCACATCAACTGGCCTTGGTGATCGTAGGTGGAGAGGCCACAGCCCCTTTCCTTAAGACTGATGCTATATACTGTGTGAAATAGTAGCAGAGGAATGGTGAGGTTTCCCCAGCCATCCCCTGCTTACACGGTGGCTCCCATAAGTCGGTGAGAAACTCAGGCAGGAGTGACTGGAGTAACCACAGCTACAGGTGCAATGACGCTATCGCTGGGTCAGGCAGAGCCAGGCTTGTATCTGAGGGACAGAGGTCACATCCTGCAACCAGGGCAACTGCATCGGCAAACATCTGGAGGGACAGGAGGGAGGGAGTGTGACTCAATCGTGGGTATGTTTCAAGGAGCAGTGGACATTAGGCCTAAAGAGGCCAGTTGGGGCCTTTCTTGGAGGACCTTAAAGGCCAGGTGAGGGGCTGAAGCCCAGTGACTTGGCACTGGGGAGCCACAGGCAGGTTCAGAGCAGGGGAAACCTCATCTGTGTGCACACTTGGGATGGCTGGAGGGCTCAAAAGCCAGGGTGAGCTGTTAGGATAATCATGTGAGAAGCCTGAGCTGGGCAGTGCAGGGGAGGAGAGGGGAGCAATCGGATTCCTGAAGTGCGGAGGCATCAGCAGAGACCCCTCCACTTTCCTGACCTCTGCTCCCTGAGTTGTATACACCCACCTGTAGGGTTGGAAGGGTGCTCCAGTGGCTCCTGGGATCAGCCTGCTACAGCACAGAGTGTGGCTGAACTCCAGGTCTCGGGATGCTGAGACTTGGGGGCTCACAATAAACCCCCTTCTCGCCCAGCAGCCTGACTCTGACAGAATATGTGGGAGGTGTGCAGGGATCAGGACTGGCCTCAATAAAATGTCTCTGTGTTAGCCAAACTGGAGGCCCCTGGCGGGCCTGCTTTGCTCCTGCCAACTCTCTGGAATCACAGAGGCCTTAGAAGTCTGGGTGAAGTAGCTTAGAATCCATGTGGTCCAACCTCTTTCCCAAGATGAGTCCCCTCCAGTTTCCTAAGCAAGCAATCACTCTATCATTGCTTAAATGCCTCCAGTGACAGTGAGCTTACTACTCCCCAGGGAGACAACCCCTGCTGTCTGTCCTTCTGCTCTCATGACATCCCTGTGGGGCTCAGAGACCCCCATAAACCTTTTGTCATGCTTCCAGGATTAAGCATCCCTAGCAGTCCCTTGTTACAGGGTGACCGTCTGTGTGTCTGCTGTAGACAGGACACTGCCTCCGGCACCCTCCACTTCACCAGGCCTTCCTGTTCTCTAATGGGCCCACAGAGGCACAAGCCACATGGGATCTCATCTAGCCCTGAGGAGGCAGCTGGACTGGGTCTTGCTCCTGCCTCTGGGCCTCTGCCTGGGGTCTGTTGTGGCTGATTCAAGGATCCCAGGTCCTCCCCCGAGCCCACACACCTTCTCCAGCCCATCCTCTTTCAGGCTGATGATGTCCAGATCAAAATCCGTCCGTAAGCCACTGGTTTTGTTGAAAACAATCCGTCCAGTTAATCCTTCCCATTGAGCCTGTGGAGGGGAGAGGGCAGAGTGGCAATTCCTTGGGCTCATAAATCATCATTCGGTACAACTGTACAATGCTTCATTTTAATTACTCCTTGCACTGATACTGTTCCCCCAAGACCATGATTAATTAATAATCACCTCCATCATTGCTCGGGCTGCGGTGCGAGCCAGCAATTTCCATAAATTCTATTATGCTCTTTAGCCAGCTTTACATTTGCACCTTCTCGTGTACAACATCGATCTTGGATGTGCTCAAATGAGCCCCCGCCTCAAAGTCACAGGAAGGGGGGACCCATGTCAGATACCCAGAGAGGGCAGGGAGACAGAGGTAGGATGGGCGAGATCTACCAAGAAGCAAGAAGAGCCACAGGGCCCAGCTGGGCCTGGCTATTGAACCAGACACTTAGTGTAGCCCCCTGAGAGGCAGCGGGAACCAGGAAGGTCACTCCGACCCCCCAGCTCCAGCTCCAGGCAGACTGTGGCTAAAAACTGTGGGGTCAGCAGGCTGGGTCCTATCATCATGAGCCGTGTGACGTTGAGTATTTCAGTTCACTTCTCTGCCTCGGTTTCCTCATCTATACAATGAAACTAATAATTCCCATCTTACCAAAATGTAGTGAGGGGGGAATGAGATAAGTCATGTAAAGTATTGAGGACCGTGCCTGGCACAATTTGAGCCCTGAATAAATTTTGTCATTTTTAAATTGTCATTAGCGTCATTCAGACAGAGGCAGACAGAAGTTCGGGCAGACCTCAAGCAAGAAAAGTTCCACCTTCTAGGTCAGGGGTTGGCAGACTACGGCTGGTGAGCCACACCGGCCCCTGTCTACTTTTGTGAATGGTTTACTAGCTCACAGCCGCGCCCAAGTGTTTACATAGTGTCCTGGTTGTCTTTGCACTGTAACTGCAGTGTTGAATATTCGTGACAGAGACCATCTGGCCCACAAAGCCTAAACTCTTTGGTCTGTCCCTTTACAGAGGAAGTTTGCTGACTCTGTTCTAGACAGCATCTTTCCTGTGTGCTGAGAGCAGGAACTGTACAAAGCACTTTCACACCATCCATGCTGTGCAACCTCTGGTGGGGGGGTAGGTGCAACCTCAGGCAAGGAGCACGCTTTCTCTTTTATAGATGTGGGGAACCAGACCTAGAGGGCGCCGTGGGTCACCTGAGCTCACAGACAGATCAAGGGGGTGGAACCAAGAAGTCAGTGTCAGGCCGCGAAGTGCAGTGGCTCATGCTTGTATTCCCAGCACTCTGGGAGGCCAAGGCAGTTGGGTTGCCTGAGCTCAGGAGTTCAAGACCAGCCTGAGCAAGAGCACGACCCCATCTTTCAAAATAGCTGGGCATCGTGGCAGGCACCTATAGTCCTAGCTACTCGGGAGGCTGAGACAAGAGGTTTGCTTGAGCCCAAGAGGCTGAGGTTTCTGTGAGCTATGATGCCACAGCACTCTGCTCAGGGTGAGAGTGAGGCTCTGTCTCCAATAAAGAAGTCAGCGTCCTAGGGTTCCACTCCTCAGTCTGGACCCATGTATCTCCTCTCTCTCTGCCAAGAACATAGGAGAGCAGCCAGAAGAGAGTTAAATACTCAGCTTTCTGTGTCTGGGAGAACAAACCCCCCACATCTGGAGTCCTCAGGAACAAAAGTATGTGGGAACACAAAGCAGGGAGAAGACCTGGAGGCTCACAGCCAAACTGAGCCAGAGAAGGGGTGAGGGAGCGAGGGAGGGCGTCCGAGAAGGGGCACAGGGCAGTGGAAGGTCTGAATGGCTGAAACCCGGCTCTACGTCCTTGCTCCGCCACACTGTGTTCCTAATCCTACTAGGTCCTGCTCCCTCGCAAACTTTAAAAAATGCCCCCGCCCCCGGCACCCATGCACACACTCATAATCCAACTACAAGTTCACGGGTCTGCGGATCCTGGGGTCTACCTATGGATCCTCAACTGAAACCCTGGCAATCTCCAAGCATGTGAGCTGCTCCAAGGTACTGTTCTGGATAAATGGGCAGAAGGGCGAATGGGTATACTAACTCAGGCAGGGGACAATGCCCCAAGGGGGCCAGGAGGGTGGTTAGAAAGTGAGTTTTGCACAAGCTATCTAGCCTCTCTGAGTTTCAGGGATGGAGACATTACCTCTGTCACAGGTATGAGAAATAGTGTGCAAAGTGCTTAGCACAATGCCTGCATATATCATCACAACTGAGTGGTGGAGATTATTATTTCTCCTTTGCTGCTTCTATCCGTGGAGCTCCCTTAGATTACCTTGAAAGTTGGACACAGAAGGCCAGTACCCTTCCCTGCATGAGCTCACTGAGCTCCTGCTCTGATCCTGCCAGGTGGGCATCATCATTGCTCCCATTTTACAGATGTGGACACTGAGGCTCAAAGAGGGATTAAGCTATGCAGGTCTCAAGTACTAGCAGTGCAGGGCAAATTCTCTTGCTGTAGTGGCACAGCTGAAAGTCCCAGGGTTGTGGTGCCCAAGGAGGGGTGGAGAAAGCTTCTGTGGAGCTCAGGGCTTGGGGACAGAGATTAAAAGATGCATCAGAGAAGGTGAAAATCATCGTTTTTTGATTTCACAGGGAGGCTCAGCTTCCCTCTCATGGGCTCCCTGCCGTCCCCCTCCCCTGAGGGCTCCTATACCCTCAGGCCATCTCCTGGCCCCCAGGGAAAATCACAGCAAGTGCCTTCAAGCCTCCCTGCCTGTCAGCTACAGAGGAATTAAATGCCGGCAGGTGTAGCCTGTGTGTGGGCAAGTGGGCAGGGCAGGGCAGGGAGCTTTGGCAGCTCCTCCCCGTGACATTTCCCCGGTGCCTGCCCCCTCTAGACTGCTCAGGACTTGCTAAATGAAAGATGCTTCACACGTTCTGAACTCCGGCCTGGTATTTCCCAGCTCCTCTCGGAAATGCCAAGTCTTTAAAATGATTAACTGTCACGCAGTCAGATGGGGAGATGGGCAACTCGGAAATGGTGGGAGGGAGGGCCGTGCCGGGCCCTGAACGGACCCTGTAGCTGAGTGTGAGCAGTGAGGGTCATTTTGGGGGCTGGAGGGAGAACGGGGCTTCCTTTCCATGGTGGGTAGTGGGACATCTGCTCCCCTCAAGGATTCATGGCTGAGCCTCAAAAATTCCAGAGGTTAAAGGGGCAAACGGTGAATTAGGTGGGTATCCCTGAAGTGATGTGGCCTGGAGACCCCCTAGCTTCCCACTATCAAATGGGAAGCCATAGTGGCAACAGTAGTGATGCTGGGGAGAGTGGTGATGGCAGCCGCCTGCTCAGCACCCGCTATGTGCCAGGTGCTGTCCTGAGAGCATCACACGTACCGTAACTCACGAATCCTCATAACAACCCTGACACACGTGCTGCTGTCGTCTCCATTGCACAGAGGAGGGCACTGACTTATGGGAAGCTTCAGCAGCTTTTCCAAGGTCGCACAGTTAAAAAGTGGTTATGCTTCCAAACCACTTCTCTCTGGCTTCCAAGGCTCCTAGATCTCCCCACGGAGTCACTGAGACCCTCAGGGCAGCCTCTGGCCACTCGACTGGGGGCCTGCTAAGGAAGGAGGTGCTGGGGCTGGGACTCAGGTCTCAGTAGCTTTTCCAAGGTTCTCCAGCTCACCCAAGGTCACACAGCCAGGAGGCAGAGACCCTCATCTGTGCTTTAAAGCCCACGCTATGTCCTGCCACCAATGCTAACCACCTACTGAGCACTTGTCACGTGCCAAGGATGCACCCCCTCAGTACCCTGTAAGATTGGTCTTATCATTCTCACCCAAGGAAACTGAGGCTCAGAGATGGCAGGTAACCTGCCCAAGTTCATGTGAATTAGAAATCAGCACCAACTGATGCCTACACCCAGGCCCTCAGTGGCTCTGCTGCTCTGGAGTGCCCACAGCCCCAGGGAGACAGCCCCCACGGTGGGGGCTTCAGGGACACTCACCTCCTTTATGAAGTTCATGAAGCGGCCGCCAAAGCGCCAGGCCTTGTGGCGATGGCACTGCAGAGAGTTCACAGTCATCTGGGGCGCCCTCTGGTAGCACACGGACACAATGTGGACGGCGTCGTACAGTAAGGCTGCGTCGGTCTGGAGGGGAGGGCCCAGGGCCTGCCTGAGAGCAGATCCGGAGCCCCTCCAGTCCTCAGCCTGCCCTGTGCCCCTTCCCTCCCCAGCCACATGGTAACCCAGTCCACGCCCCTGGAGAAAGGCCAGGCGTGGCTAACCGCTCTTCCACAGACACCTGAGTGCCCCCTCTGCAGCTCAGACCTTTTCTTGCCAGCCTCTGCCCCACCCCACCTCAGCTACCCTGAGCTGTTACCTAGACCCTGACCACACCTCTTCTCCCTGCTCCTCAGCCCTCACATCTACAAGTCACAGCCTCAGGGCCACTGTACCCTGGGCTCATCCTGCTCTTTGTGACCATGGGCTTCCAGGTCTGGGTCCCCACCAGATGAGGCCCTTGGGTTGGGACCGTGTCTGCTTCATCAGTATGTCCTCAGCCCCAGCCCCAGCCAGGGCTCTGGTCAACACATGGCAGTTCTCAAGAAGACAAGGGGCAGGATGGAAGAAAGAACTGGAACGCAGGAGGGCAGTAAAGACGGCAGGCAGGTGGGGGCCCGGAACCCACCCACCTGGCTGCCATACCATCATCACTCCATCCAGCAGGCCCGACTCTGCCCGGGGCGCCGCCTGCAGCCGCTCCATGGACCACTTCTCCACGATGGCTGAGACGTGGGGGTTGTCCACATTGAGGATCCGGAAGCCGGTCAGGTTCACACCCGAGTAGCGGTAGGGCTCCAGGTCTAATGCATAGAGATCCTTGACAGAGAGACAGGTGTGTGTGGGTCCAGGCATGGCCCTTCCATGTGCCCCAGTCCACTCCTGCCCCTTCCCAAACCCAGCCAGGGCTGCGGCTCCCCACAAAGCCTTGCGGCAGGCAAGGGCTCTCCAGCAGTTACGGGAGCACCCGCAGGGGCACCGGCCTTGCAGTCTGATCAGAACGAGGGTCTGCTGGGCAAAAGACCCCATGTCCTAACTGGGGGACTCAGTGTGTTTCTTTATCTATAAAAGGGGATCACTTTCCCTTTCCAGGATCCAGTGAAACAAAAAAGAGCTCACATAAAATGCCCAGCCTCACATATCAAGGAAGCTTCATAATGCCTATTTCTGCCCATGGAAGAGACCTGTTCCCCACTTCGGGAAAGCAGAGGGCACTGGGTCTGGATATCTTCAAGTAACCAGAGGGAAGCTAAGGAAATGTTCATCTCCTAGGAGAGACTGTTGAAAAGTAGTCGTTTCCACCTCGAACTCAGTATTGTCCTCTTCCTTCCCCTCATCTCCCACCTCCCAGCCAGGGCCTTCTAGAAGCAGCTGACCAGTGGTCAGCCTGAATGTCATGGGCCAAGTCATATGTGGCCACAGGGACAGGAGGACAGAGTCTTATTGCCTGGATATCCCACTTTAGCCCTCCCTGCAGCTCCAGTTCTGGGAACAAGGTGGGCTGGTGAAGGCAAGGGACAGAGGGAGAAGCCAGGTGTCCCTAAGCTAAGAGGCACGGCAGTGGAGGAGGTGGCAGGTGGGAGTACAAGGAGCCAGGCAAGTTTCTACCTGTTGGAACCCTCCCCACCCCTTGAAACCTGGAATCAGGAAAAGGAGAGCAGCAAGACCTTTCACTATGACAATGAAACACAGTTTACTAGGCCTGACAAGACCTTGGGAGAACACATTAGGTTTGAGCTGATTGTCATCTACTGGTTAAAGCCCAGACTCTAGTCTAACGTGTAGATTTTTGTCCAGTAGGAAAGGTAACCCTCAAGGTTATGGTGTTATTGCCTTACAAGACATTAATCCATTTTCTGTCTACCTAGCAGTCTTGTTCTGTGCCCACTCCCAGCCCGAAATTCCTATAAATATCCCATTCCTCAAACGCTCTTTGAGCCAGCTTTACCATCCTACTGGCTCCCTCATTAGCGGGCTGAATACATCTCTGACACATGTTCCTTCTGTATCTGCATGAGCCTCACGTTTCTGACTTTTTGAAACATATACATTGACAATCTTAATTGGCCTCATCCCTCTAGTGGGGAAACTGAGTCTTCAGGGCACCGTGTGAGCTCTTCCCTCCGTCTTGTCTATACCTTTCTGCTCCCTCCCCACCAAGCAGCCTGCCGCCTGGCCCCAGCCTGTCTCTTCATCCCGTGTTGGGAGATGGGGGCTGGGACACACGTGGCCTGCACTTGTCTTCCCAAGACCACCGCCACCACGAGGTGCATCCCAGCTTCTGCAGATCAACGATGGCTCATGAGTGATGCAAGCTGGGGCCCTTTCACACCATGCCGGCTTCCTCTGGTCAGTGTTCCTGACAGATGCCAAACTCCTCCTGTTACTCCTGCACCCCCCCAGATGGCCTCCTCTGGAATGCACTGTTGGCTTCCTCTTTGAGATTTGGGAAGTAGGGATGAGGTAGGGAGTAGGCTTAAACCCAGGCGAGAAAGTCTAGTTCCAAGCTTGCCCAAATATGGCCCTAATTCTAGGTTAGGATCTGGGATGGGGAAGGGGCTGGATGAGAGCAGGAGACAAAGTCTTCGGCAGATAGGGGGTCACCACTGAGATGGCCAGAGGGTGTCTGTATGGCCCCAATGGGAAGCAGAGGGTGGATGCAGCACTCAGCCCACACGTGGAATATATTATTTAATCACCACAGTCCCAAGAAATAGGTGTTTAATATACTTGATTCTCTTTCTATAGATTAGGGAAGAGGGTCAAGGGATGAGGTGACTTGCATAAGGTCATAAAGCTCATAAAAAGCAGAGCTGAATCTGTATTCTGGTCTGTGTCAAAGCTATGCTGGCTCATGCTGGCCATGAGAGCTGGACGTTACCATCTCTCCAAGTCTGTGTATGTGACATTATTGGTAGCTTGATATTGGCCATGGTGGGAGTTTCTGCAAGTTTCTTGCAATGTAGGGACATTTGCAAGCATTGCAAATCATGGGTTTTGTGTTTTGTTTTTCCTTTCTACAGGGCTGGCTGTTAAACATTTACTAATGTGCCATTGTTTGTCTTATTTAAACCCCTTGCACTTTATGTACCCAGTAGTTGTCTAACACAAGGGCATGCCTCAGAAATGTATTAATGTATTTGGAGATTTTTTTTTCTTTTGTGAAGTATGGGCCTCATCTAGATATTGTGATCCAGCGTCTGGGGCAGGACCTGCTAAATCTGTTTTGAGAAACCACTAATCTAAGCTGTGGCTCATGACAGGGAAACACACAGCAAGGGTCTGGGTTTCTGTAGGGATCCTTGTATGGTCAGAGAAGGGCAGCAGGGCAGGGAGAACACACATTCCAAAGGCCCCTCCTGGGGCAGACAATGAGGTGATGGGTATTAGCTCAGGCTGTCTGGGTTCAAGCTGCTTCTGCTTACCTCAATGGCCTCATTGCAAAATGGGGGTGACAATACTAGCTGTCATATGAGCCATCGTGGGAAAGAAATGAGTTGATAGATGTGCTGGGAACATGCCCAGTACATACTAAACACTGTGCAAGTGTTTGACAAATATTTATGCTCGGCCTCGTCTGGCAGCAAGTTGTGACATTGATCGGGGACAACCCCCAGGGACATTACTGGGTTACCGGAACAGAAGAACAGACATGGGGTGGGCCTTCTTGTCTTACCCTCTTGGCAATACAAAAACAATAGCAGGGAGCTAACATTTACAGAGCACTGAGCAACCTTGGAACAGCAGGCCCTGTTCTGAGGGCTTAGGGGTATTACCTTAATTCACATGGCCACCCTACAAAGAGGGCGCTATTGTCACCCAGTTTAGAGGAAGGAGCAGAGCCACCTTTCGAAAGTAAGTCTTCTACTCAGGGTTCCATAGTGGGGAAGAGATAGGGTCAACTCTAGGCTTCCCAGGTCCAGACCCTCCCTCCCTGGGGACATTGCTGGCTCCTCCCATCCGCGGGCTCTGACCACCCAGCCTCCAGCTCACACCCATGTGGTGGTCATCCTCCACACAGGAGCTGGAGGGATCTTTCTAAAGTGTAAATCCAACTCTGTCAGTCCCATGCTTAGTGCATGCCAATGACTCCTTGTATCCTTGGAGTAAGAGCAAAGTTCTTAGTACAGTTCTGAAAAGCTCTCTACTCCCAATTTCCTTCCCACCCCTCCCTTTTTGTGCCATGGGAACAAACACCAAACTACTTTAGTCTCCCTTCCTGTGCCTGCTGGCTCTCCCCCTCACAGGGCTTCTCATCCTCAGGTTTAACGTCTTTGCAACGTTCTGTGTTCTGGCTGGAATGTGTGTTCTTGTCCCCTCTTGGGTGGACTGTTCTCCAAGGAAGAGAACAGGAAGTCCAGGAAGCCTCCCCTGACTGCTCCTCTACACATGCACAGCATGGTGGGTCAGAGGCCCTTCTGGTCTTATCCAGGATCCCTGGGCTTTCAGCCCCCTTGTACAACTGCCTGTGTCTGGGTCTGTCTCCACTGTGAGCCCCAGAGACAAATACCCTTGAAACTCAAAGTAGAAAGAAGGATCAGCCAGCCGAGTAGCTGTTTGGGTCACTTAAACATCATGGGGAAGAGCCTGGAATGTAGAGACTCGTGTTTCACACCCTCCTCTTGGGGACAGCTCCCTATGGGCCTGGAAGATAGCAGTGGTTTGGTAAATTGCCTGGGGTGGAGGAGGATATCTGTCCTATTAAAACTGCCACTCAAAGAGGAGCATCTGGGGAGCTGGGGCAGGAGAGTGCTGCAAGGTGTATGCAAGTTTGAGGCCAGAGCAGCACAGATGCAGCTGCAGAAGAGAAGCCGAGCTCTGCCTCCAGGCGGCGCCCTCCTCACCCTTCCCTACTTAGGCTCAGTCTCTTCTATTTCAGTGTTGACCTAATACCTAAGGCTTGAAAGATGCCAAAGCATTGGCCCATCCAGGCCCATCATGACTCCGTTTACCCTCCTCTGGGACCAGAGGCCAACCTCTGCATGAAGGGGTGCATCCCAGGCTGTGGATGCTGGTGAAACCAGCAGTTCCAGTCTCGAGATGCAACACCTGGTCCCCTCCCTGCCACCTTTCAGCCTGGGCTCCCCTGCAAAGGTTCGTAGGGCTTATGACACGGTGTCCTCATCCCTGTCACGTGAAGGCAGTGACATGGGGGAGCTGATGAAGAGGCCCTTTTGTCCAGCTGCAAATTCTCTTTTTTTCCCCAAACTGTCCTGGGCCAAGACCCCAAGTGCTGTACACGGTGAACTGTGCACAACCTTGCTCCTTGCCAAAAAGTTGCGTTCTTGATGCCAAATGTTGACACACTGAATTCAGTATCGACGAGGGACCTTTTAGAAACATTCAGCATAACATAATAGACTAATTCATTAGCACCCCATGGGTCTGAATGGGTAGAAGCTGAAGCTCAAAAAACATCGCCTTAAGGAATGACAGATGAAAATATCTTCCCCATGATATAACTGTTATTGCCAGGAAGTGGCATTAATTGTGATTGCTTATCTATTAATTTATTATAATTCTTTTTTCACCTCCAGGCTTTTACCTAACACATGACATGTAGCAGGGGCTCAGCTGGGGCTGATTAACGCAGGGTTATCTGGGAATGGCTCGAAGCTGGCTGGCACAGATAATGGCAGCTGGGGTAATTAAAATGTCTTCTGCATGGGAGAAGGAAACTTGGAGAATTTTATTTCAGAAGGCAAAGAGTTGGTGATGTGGGATTCCTAAAGGGAAGGAGGTAAATGACAAATGCCACTGGCCTCCCCAAGACAGCCACATGACTGACCTAATGTACACAGGAAGAGAGAAACATGTGGGAGAGTTCTGGGCTAGTAGGGCTGAAAGGTGGGCCCTGAAGTTGGGAGGCCCTGATGTGGGGCACTGCTGGGAATGCCCTTGTAGACAGTCTTTCCCATCCTCTAGATTCTCCATCACTCAATGAGGAACATAGACTCTGCTCAGCTGGCCTCAGTGGAGTGAAGGCTTTAGAGCTAGTGAAGTGTGGGTGCTTCTGGGATTTGCAGAGGCCTTATCCCCCTCAATAGCCTTGTTATCATGCCTGGACCATTGTGGAATCCAGGGAACACTTTGTTTGGACTTTGAGTATGGACTTTTAGCAGTCTGTCTTTGGGCCTGGACAGCTCCCATCTGGGGAGAATCCCTGCTCTGGCACTTTCATGTTTAGTAACCTCTCTGAGCCTCAGTTTCCATTTTTGTATAAAACTGGGAGAGGCATATCTCCCCTGGAAAGTTGTTCTGATTTTGGTTGGGATGGGGTATGCCAAGCACACAGGAAACATAAGCCAGGGTTATTTAATTAGTTTATTGAACTTGCACAGTAATGAGGGCCAGGCATCGTTCTAAGCACTTTACTGATGCCAGTGCATGCGTGCAATGTTCCTCTTAATAATCCTATGTGGCAGTGTGTTATTGTCATCATCTAATAGTGACCATTTTATAGATGGGGAAATGAGGCACAGAGAGGATGAGTAACTTGCCCAGGGAAGTCGAAGAGTCTCAATTCTAACTCAGGCGGATTGGCGTAAGAGTCCATCGTCTTAACTGGCTGCTGCTATGACGATGTATTGACAATTTCACTGATCACTTTATATTGCATCCATCCACCCGGGCATTAGTGAGCACTTACCATGTATTGGTACTGTTGGGCACTGGAGACAGGGAGGTGAACCAGGCACAGTCCTTGACCCTTATATACCCAAAGGAAGCCCACCAGCAGCTTGTGAGCTCTGTGTCAGATCCTCGTCTGTACACCCCTCCCACCAAAGTGCCTAGCTCAGTGTCTGGGACCTTAGAGAGAATTTGTATATGTCTGCTGGACAGACAAATACATGAATGATTGATTAAGGAAATGAAAGGTAAAAGGGTGTAGGGGAGGACCTACCATGCCTGGGGCACTAGGATCCTTTTCCTAAGATCTTTGACCTTGACCCCAGTGAGCAATGGCATTAGTGTGGAGGGTTCTGGGGTCACTGGGGTGGTGCTTTCTGCAGTGTTGGGCCCTGGAAGGTTAGCCAGGGCTCAGGGCAGAGGGTCTGGAGCTTTAGACTCTGCTGTTGCATCAGTTCCTTGAGGGGACATTCTTCTGGCCTTGGAATGAGAGCCTGAGCCTGCTGGAAATGCTTTTAATTAAGTATTTAGATCTGGGACTGGGAATAAGGCCCCAAGGGAGTCAATCACAGGCCCTGCATGGACAGAGTGAGTAAGGATAGGAGGGCAACATCAGGGTGGGGGAATGAGATTTACTGGTTTTGTTACTGCCCTTAACCACAGGATGCTTCTAAAGGAAACTGCCAATGTTCCCGCCATTCTGCTTGATGGCTCTGTCTTGTATTCCCTGAGCCCATGAGCAGACCTCAGATGATTGACCTTGGAGTGGTCACCTGTCCCAAGGTGACCCAGCCCCCACCCAGGGAGCATCTAGAAATGCAGGGGCCATTTGTCAACAAGATTGGAAATTAGCGAGTGGGGATCAGGGATGCTAAAGAGTCCATGAAGGGCAGGACATTCTGGAAAGATGACCTGTCCAGCCCCAAATGCTTATAGTGCCCCCATGGAGAAACACTCACTGGTGCCTGGCCAGTTGGCAATGGGAAAGTGGGTGATACTCAGCAAGGGCGGTGGTGGAAAGAGGCAGGGGAGAAATGAATGGTCTGGGGTTTGATGGTCCCATGTGCTGAAGCTTCCAGGGGGCAGAGAGAACAGGGAGAGGGACAGGGAGCAGACTGGGGGTGAGAACCACAATCCTTGAGAGATCCAAAGTTGCTCTGGATCCAGAACCACCCTCTGTGTCTGCCCTTGTGGTTTATTCTAGGACTCCCTGATGACATTCTACCCCTTACAATTAAGAGAGGCCAAGTGATGGAGCTGGGGCCAAGAAAGATCACAGCATGCTTAATCCACTTCATAGACAAGGAAGCAGCCTCAGGGAGGCAGGCTAAGAGGTGGTGGAGCAAATACTGCCAGGTACTGCCATTCTCCCCTGTCTGCCTCTGAGTCCTGCTCTCCCCACTGTGCTGCCAAGAAGTGTGTGTGTGTGGGGGGGAGGGGCAGAGCCTGCAGCAACAGCAGCAGGCTCAGAAGGTCAACCTGCCTCCCCAGTGTTCCCTAGCCCCTCCCTCGTGCCTTCCCATCACGGCCTCCAGGGCTTTGTTACAGCAACCCAGGGCACCAAGGCTCTAGGGAGACGAGCCAGTGGGATGAAAGCCTGAGAAGGACATGTTGAGCTGATACAGGGCTGGCTGTAACCCCCCAGGGCCCAGAAGTTGGTTTCAGCATGCTAGGATCCCAGGGTGGGATGAGAGAGGGCCCATGGAATGTGCCCTGCCCCACCTTCTCCTCTCCCCTTGCTCTGGGCAGGGGTAGAGCCTCATCCTAAAACGCCATTGGCTTTCCAGGACACAGCATGGTAGGGAGAAGCAGAAATCCAGAAGAGATTTGGGGGAGAAGGTGCCTGGTCTCAGTCACCAGCTTCCAGGATCCCTTTCTCCCCATGTGGCTCCGGGCAGGTGCCCTGGTCTGTGTCCTGGGTTGGAAAAACACGGAGGGCCTGAGTTCTGCCGTTGGCACAGGGTGCAGAGGCTGGGGTGTAGGGAGGCTATGTGGTTAATATCCATCTCTCAGGGCAGCGGGGGTTTATTTGTGACACCTGCCAGCTTCTGTGGTGTAAGTGCTCCCATCATGGCAATTTCAAGGTACTAACATGATGTGGACTTAGAGATGTATACAACCAGCCTACGCCAGCACACCACCATGGAGCTCACCTGCCTCTGGCCTTGATCATGCTGTTCCTTCTACAGAATACTCTTCCCCCCTGCCCTTGGTGAACTTCTAATCCTTCCCAGCCTCATTCAAGTATCTGCCTTTCTGTAAAGATTGCCTCTAAATTTCCACCTTCCACTAGGCCTGAGCCCTTAGCATCTCCTGAGCGCTGGGTAAGGCACTTTAACTGGCTCTGGGTAAGTGAATGAATGAACACAGCTGGAGACCTCCAGCTCTGCAGCAGCTGGGCCCATGCAGTCCGCTGGAGGCTTATCTGAGCCAGAGGATGGTCAGTGAGGCTGTCATTTGCCCCAGACCTGGGATGGGTGGAGTGAGAGTCCCAGCGAGGTCTGAGGTTGTCTGGCTCCAAGGCAGGGTGGCTCGGTGTTGGTGCCCCTTTGGCACAGGGATCTCTTTATTTTGCTGATCTCAGGCCACAGCTAATTATCCTAATGGGTTTAAATGGCCCTAAATGTTCTTGGAGTTTGGACAAGACCCATCTGGAGCCTGTAGGTGGGCTGGCCCGGCTGACAGTAAGTGGGCAGACGTCAGCACGGATGTTGGAAGAGTCCAAAGCGGCAATTTCTGAGGCCTGAGACATGTGTGGGGAAGTGTGGGCTAGAGACTTAGGGTCATGGCAATAATAATAACTAATACTTCCACAGCTCTGCCCAGACTAGGCACTGCCGCTCTCGGTCCTTATTAACTCATTTAGTACTCAGAATAGTTCTAGGAGGTAGAAACCCATTTTGCAGAGGAAGAAACCGAGGCAGGGAAGTTAAATGACTTGTCCAAGCTCCCACAGCCAGTGATCAGAAGACCTTTGCTCATAATTGCCTCCATAGTCTCTGCCCTTGATTACAACATCGTGCTGCTTCTCAAAGGTCGGTGGGACACACAGACATCTTTGTGCCCTTACCTGGGGCTCCACCTGCAGCCTTAGGAAGCAAGTCCACTCTGGATATCCTCTAGCTGCAGCAAGATGGCCCAAGCCCAGCCACAGTGACCTTGACCCAAGAGAGTCCCAACCCTTCCCCGTGCCAGCTCCCAGGGGTACGTTACCAAAGTGGTGAAGATGAAGTGGTAGTACTCTGTCATCATGCCCATGGCCATGGCCTGCAGGAGAGCAGAGTGTCAGCAATCTGCAGGGATACCCAGGCAGCCCCCTCCTCCTCCATGCCCCATGGGTGAGGACAGGGTGGTGCTGGGGGGACAGGACAAGTCTGGCAGTGGGTTGGGAGAGGTTGGCCATGTGGAGCGGGATGTTCTCTGAGGCCACCTCCAAATAGTGACAATTATTGGCTAGTGACAGCAGTCAATTCCACATTGGAGTGTACAGCAAAATCACCTGGGACAGATTAAAATGCAGATTTTGGGGTCGCATTCTCCCCAGTTTCCAAATTCTGCAGGGCTGGTGGGGTCTGGCTGTCTCTTTTTTTTTTTATTTATTTTTATTTTTTTTAATAATTTTATTAAATCATAATTGTGTACATTGGTGCAATCATAGGGCAGAATGTGCTTCATATACAATCAGAAACATTTTGTTCGTACTGTGAGAGATAGCCCTCATAGCATTTTCTTAATCACTATATAAAGA